>WMED01024852.1:0-11142 GCA_019650415.1 Pipa parva | reverse complement strand
TCCCCACAAAGGTGCTAATTTCCCCAGCAGATGCAAATCACCCAGCAGAGCTACATATTGGCACACAAAGCTGTTGATAGCCCCACAGGGTCATGTATTGTTTTTAATCTGTTGTTTTCTTGTGGAAAACCTGATGTGGCCCTGCCTCACCCAGACTCTACCTCCAGTGGCCCCCAGGTAAATTGAGTTTGAGACCCCTGTATTAAAGGATTGATATTTATCAATATTGATCAATTTTATTTGACATTACATAAATTGATGGAAATAAAAAATGCAGCAAAAATTAAAAAAAAATGCAATAACGTGACAAGAGTCGAATTGCAGCAAATGAGTCAAAATGACATTTGTAAATGTCTGCCTTTAAAGCAGCGGTTCTCAACCTTTATACCGGTGCGACCCCCGGCTCTGACAACATCACGCATTGCGTGATGACGTTTTGGCCGAACGTTATCACGTACGCGCGTCACATGGTGATGTTTGGCCGGAATATCATCAAGTACGCGCATCACATGGTGACATTCGGCCGGAATATCACGTGCGCGCATACGTGATGACGTTTTTGGCCGACGTCACCCTGCAGGAATCCTTATAAGAAGGGTTCCTGCGGGCGCTTCCAGGTGCCGCAGCGGTTCTCGACCCCCAGGTTGAGAACCGCTGCTTTAAAGAGTGACTAACTCTTTTGCCTGTCAGAATGAGCCCTGCAACACTCAACGCAGTAAGCTATTAACGAAATGCACTATTTTATTAGACACCTGTGTGCGGCTCTATCTGCAAGTCTAGTCTTTGTAATCGCCCCATCAGTGATCCACATAAAGCCAAACAATATCTTTAGCAGGTCAGTGGTCACTACCAGCAAAGATAGGCAGAATCACATAAGAGGCTTTCTAATCTTGTAATGATAAAATGTATTTTCTATCTTCACGTAGTTACGTTTTCTGAAAAAAAAATGAGGTAATCCTAAGTAAATGAGGCTGATCTAATCCTAGCCTTTAGCAAAGTGCAAAAACCAATGTTTCCACGTTCAGTATCGCCTGATGTTAGAGGCCCAGGTCACTGTAGATTACATTTATAGTCCCCAGCACAGCACTATCCACTGGGGGAAGAGCTATCTCCATTTTGCATTTCAGATGTAACTACACAGTGGCAAGTAATGTCCTAATAGCTAAGCGCCTGAAGTGCCACTACCAACATGGCTGCAGCAGCCAACCGGAGTTGAAAATGAAAGCATTTGGACTCTTTGTAAGAAAATGTTTCCACTGCCATTTAGCAGCCTTTTCCCTATTTTACACGCACTCCGTGACTTCTATTTAATAAGCCATAGCGATCTATCTTTTTAACGAATAATATATCTAGCGCCTTCTCCTTTAATAGAAGCGTATTGTGACGTCAGTGAAACGCGACGCTGCATTTCGATTTGTTGGCTGGCCGTGACTTCCACACGTTTTGTGGCGTATGACGCATTACGTGCGCCCCTTGCTATAAAAAGCCGGACGAGGCCTACTTCCTCCTCTCTCCGGTCTTCTAAGGCCTGCTTTTTGGTATCGGTCTCCATCCTTCTCCGGTGGAGCGTCTCCGGACACATACCAAACATGACTGAGCAGATGACACTTCGGGGGACCCTTAAGGGTCACAATGGCTGGGTCACCCAGATTGCTACTACTCCCCAGTTCCCGGACATGATCCTCAGCTCTTCCCGGGGTGAGATACATGAGATGACTGTCATGGCCTGTCCAGACTATACTTATTTTAACCTGAACGTTTAAGTGAGCTCTGACTGCACCCGTCTCTTCTTTTAAGCATTAAATGGGAATCGATGCATTTGTCCCAGTAACACTGCAATGTTACTCCAGGTTGCTTTAGAATATTTGCGTTATATGCGCTTTATCATGCGTTATGGCGTATCTTCATGTATCCGTGTGTATGGGAAGCATAAGTACAGTAATTCGTCTTATTATATGCAGTCGCAATGTTACGGCCAGTTGGCTTCTCTAATGTTGGTATGTCATTGTGTGTATGCCACCTGTGATATTTGAGTATATTTCTTTGTAGTTTGTATAGGTGCATATGAATACTTTGTAATGTTTGCGGCTCTTGGTTATGTCATTTGGTTGTGTACATAATCAATCTTGTTGGCAAGCATTTTTTTTTCCCCTATGGAAACTTTTTAATAGGAAAATATGCAAGAGTTACTGTTTTTCTCAAGCAGTAATTTAATTCAATTTTTGTAGATTATTTTATTAAATCTATATTCTCAAATTGTTGAACTCAGGAGTGCATGTCCTAAGTACTATCTAAGCATCAAAGTGGCTCAAAGGCATAGGATGAATATATTGTATGTGTAGTTCAGTGACAAGATATAAATCTGATTTTATAAAAGTGAAAATATTTGCTAAATACAGGTAATAAAACAAAGCTGTAATATACACACACACACAAAAAAAACAAAACTTTGTAACCTTAATTGGGTTTAGGTTGATAGGAAAACAATGTATTTACAATAACTCATGCTTTCTGATGTCACAAGAAGAAAGTTATATATTTTTTTTTTGTTACATTCCACAGATAAGACTGTAATAATGTGGAAATTGACCCGTGATGAGACAAATTATGGTGTCCCCCAACGTGCTCTTCGTGGTCACTCACATTTTGTTAGTGATGTAGTGATCTCTTCAGATGGACAGTTCGCTTTGTCAGGATCTTGGGATGGAACACTGAGGCTGTGGGATTTAACAACGTAAGTATCCATGCAGATTTTTCAATAAATGTGTTTGGCATTTTACTGCAATTTAGTTGTTAAATACTGTCTCTCTATAATGGGCTGGGATACCTGTAAAATACTAACTTTGTGTACTAGTGGTCTTCTCTTGATGATATTTGACTGTTGGGATTAGATGTCTGTTAAGATTTGTCTCATTGAATACGTTCATACTTGTATTAGGTTTGCGTTCATTTAGAATTTGCTATTTTAGAAAACATGATCCCTGCAGGGGAATTTAAACTACATAGCAGAAGGAGACTAATTGTCTTGCCACAATTTAATAGAAATGCAGATAGAGGGAAGCTATGAATCTGTCCCTCCCCCTGCAGGGTGAAACGAAAATGTTCTGAGGGGAATGGATACTGACATTGTGTCATCGTGTGAAATATCCCTCTGCAGTGGCACCACCACACGCCGTTTCGTGGGTCACACAAAGGATGTCCTGAGTGTGGCATTCTCTGCAGACAACCGTCAGATTGTGTCTGGATCCCGTGACAAAACAATCAAGTTGTGGAACACTTTGGGTGTCTGCAAATACACAGTGCAGGTGAGTTCAAATTATAAAATTGTATAATTAAATTGTCTTGATCCCTGTGATTAGAACAAGATTTTCTGAGTGTCTCCAAGAGACAATTTCAAAATAGGCGGACACTCCTGCAATTATGATGGGGAAAATGGGTTACTGAATTTTAGGTATTCTTTGAGGAAAGTGAAAATATACATAATTCTTTCTTCTCTTTTTAGGAGGAATCTCACTCTGAGTGGGTGTCATGTGTTAGGTTCTCCCCTAACAGCAGTAATCCTATCATTGTATCCTGTGGCTGGGACAAAATGGTGAAGGTGAGCAGTTTTCTAAACTGAATACCTGGAAAGTCAAAATCTAGAGATCATAAGGACATGCTGTGTAGCAGCTGATGGTTATAAATATTGGTTGAAATGGAAACTACATTGTAATCAAATGTTTGTTAAGGGGATCATGGTGCAGTGTTGTCCCAAAATGCACTAGCTGCATTTACTAGCTAATACGAAGTGCTAAACATGAACACCAAAAAAAGGAAACTGCCTCAAATATATTTATAGTTGCTATACATTCACTCTGTGCTTCCAAAATTGTTAAATTGTCTGGGAATTTAGATTTGGCTTTAGAAATTGTATTTTTGGCAAACATTCTGAGTATTCTCTAAAGCAGTGTTTCCCAAACTTATTTTTCCATGGCCCGGTTATTTTTGTGCTTATCCTTCGTGACCCGGCATTTAATTTTAGTGGGTCACGAAGGATAAGCACAAAAATAACCAGGTCACGAGAGCGCCGCTCATGAATATTCATGAGCCGGCTACTTCATGATGCTACACGCATTGCACACCCTAAAACTAGTAAGGCTTACTAGTTTTAAGGCGTACAATGCTTGCATCATGAAGTAGCCAGCTCGTGAATATTCATGAGCGGTGCCATGCGCGAAGTCCCTTACCTTCGCGCATGACACCGCTCATGAATATTCATGAGTGGCGCTCTCGTGAACCGGCATTTAATTTTCATGGCCCAGTACCGGGTCGCGACCCGGCATTTGGGAAACACTGCTCTAAATCACTGTAGGATACAGTGGGACCGGGTGAAATCTGTTTACCAACAAAGTTTCCATTTTAAAGTGCTGTAGTTAAAATAACTTGTGAAAATCCTATATTTTTTTTCCAATTTCTGAAAGGGAAATCTAATATCCCATGTAAACTACTATAGCTTTAATTTTTTTTTTTTGTCCAAAAATACACTTCACCCCCACAAAATACTGTATACAGTCTGGCCTAGTTAAGGTTCCCTATCCATAACTGATGTACTGAAAGTACAGGGTCTGCTAGGCTAAATGGCTATATTATGAAGCAGCAAATCCATACCTTTGGGATTTAGTACTATCTAATGTTAGTATCTCAAGGCCTCCATGTTGGATTCTCAAAATATGCTAATAAACCCTGTCATGTAATAACACATTTTGTTGGATTGGTTGGGGATTGTCACATGGTCCATTGCAGCTTTTATGAGAAATTTATAAAAATCACTATTCTATAATTCCACAACAAAGGTAGTGTTTGTAAAAGTAAGTGCTATGTTTTTTTTTATTATTAAATATCTTATTTCTTAACCAAATCACTTAACTGTATTCACGAAAGAGGTGTGTGTGGTTTTTTTTTTTGTTTTTTTTTTTGTTTTTTTTAATCACAAAAAAAAAAAAAGTGTTCTTGAACAGTATATGTTGCTGGTTTTCACACGTGCTCTGTAAGAAGATGAATGAAGAAGTATAGATAATTAAGACTTGACTTGGAAGGGAAAGATTGGGTTTTTATGTTGCTGGAATGTTGGCTAAATAAAAAAAATGGAATTATGAGACTTTAGTTCCTCTTTAATTCATTCTAATGATTTAGATTGCTTTTACCTCCACCTAGTTTGGGAATTCCCAGCCCTTTAACAGTAAACCTGAATATTCTATTTGGTGTACACAATACCTGCCTTCTCATGCATAGAAGCAAACTACTTTTTTGTAACCTAGGAAGGTGTGCACCTTTACAGTGGTGTGGGATTTATAATTTTTTTTTTTTTAACCGGTGTGATCATAACTTGTGAAATGTTTTCCCTTTGGCTATAAGATGTAATGTTTAGACTAGCTTCACTTTTACTTTTAATACATACATTTAAAGAAAAAAAAAAACTATGTACCTTTTTATATATAGAGTTTCTCTCTCATTCCTTGTCAGCCAAACCTTTCTTAAGTCGCGCTAAAAGGATGTATAGATTTAAAAAAAACAAAAAAACAACAAAAAAAACAAAATTTCACTAGTAGAACCTAATTTAGCATTTGAGCTTTGAGGTGACAGGTACACTTTAAAATTGCATGTAATGGCAACTCCTATTAAGTAATACAGGAACATCTCTTGATATCCAAGCAATGCTACAGGGATTTTGGTAAAACGAAATTTGTTTGTTCCTTCAAACAAAATGTATACAGTTGAATCAATTTTAACACTAAATGTAATTCCTTTGCCCAGCTGTACAAAAGTTACTAACTACAAAAGTAGTGGCATCTGGGCAGTTACTACTCAGGGAGACTTAGAAGTGTTGTCTTAAAGGAACAGTAACGCTGAAAAACTAAATATATTTTATTATACATGCTCATTACTGACTTTTATTAAATAGGATTTATTAGTGTTTTTTTTTTTTTTTGTGACAAAAGTAAAATTTCTTACCTGTAAAGTGCAGCACTTCAGTATTTCATACCCAGCTTCCAACCGCGCTGGCAACTCTACGGGTCCTTAGCAGGAGAACACATAACAGGAGCTCCTTCCTCGTTTGCCATGCTCCTACTGCAGCCCCACATCGGCATTTCCTAGACGTCACATGGTGAGCGTGCAAGTCATCAATGTGTCCACCATGTGACTTCTAGGAAATACTGACACTATGCTTGGCTGGATAGGAACGCGCACCTGAGAGCTGTTCTCCTGCTCAGGCCACAGTCACCAGCTCTGTTGGAGGCTAAGTAACGAACACGAAAGGTCTGTACAGCACTTTACAGGAAAGAAATTTTACTTTTTGTATAAAATATAATTTTTTTTAATAAGTTAGTAATGAGCATGTATAATTTTTTTTTTTTTTGTTTTTTTTTTTTTTTTTTTTTTACTTTACTGTTCCTTAAGATGCCAAGGAATGCAAAGCATAGGCTGTCCCAGTCTAAATAATTTCTATAGAAGATGTGCTATTTGAGCAGTTTATTTGCTCACAAAGCTGCATGCATTAGTTTCTCGTCTCAGGACATATTGTACAGATTGGGTGTGTTAATACCGGTCTCTTATGAATGTGTAACTTCAATCTTTGTATTTCAGGTGTGGAATTTGGCCAATTGTAAACTAAAGACCAATCATATTGGTCACAGTGGTTTCTTGAACACAGTTACAGTGTCACCTGATGGCTCACTATGTGCTTCTGGGGGCAAGGTAAGTGTTAAGGACTTTATAGACGGGGTTACTTACCAGTTTGGAGGTGGAAATCTCTTCATCTGTGATATATTCTTGTAATCTAACTGGGCCCTGCTTCATTGGATGATTATTAATACAAGCTTACTGTTAAGACTTGTAGGGATGTAACTACCAATATTGTAGTTTACAAGTTATTGAAAGTGCCAAGGATTTCCAGGACTTTATAAAAGAGCCAAACTCAGGTCAAATGCTACTGTTAGTCAAATTTTTTTTTTCTCAGAATTTTGCTAGACTATTCAGAGATTCTCAAAGGTCTCTTGTTGCAGTTTTGCACCTTGCAGCCTGCAATGCAGGATTGTAGTTCTTTCCTTTTTGCTAGTGAAAGTACTTTAAATCTTTTGCCCATTTAATTCAAAGCGATGGTGCAGTGGCTGAAGAATTTACATGGCAATGCCAAAGCATTAAATTATTTTTTACATGGAAATAAGGCAGTCATTCAGTCATTTTACTCACTTTCTGTAGCTTTTTTTTTTTTTTTTTTTTTTAATAGAAGTTTTTCACTGCTATGTCTATAGTGAAATTTGATATTTCTAGTATACAATAACCAGAAGATGTTTGTTTACAATACTAATTACCTCAAGTTTAAATTAAAACACAACTTACTGTTGGGGCCAGTAGCTACCCCAATTCTCCTGTATCTCCACCGGCTACAAAGAATAACCTTTCTCTTTCTCTTTTTTTTTTTTTTTTTTTTTTTTTTTCTCCCAGGATGGACAGGCCATGCTGTGGGACCTGAACGAGGGGAAACATCTGTATACTCTTGACAGTGGTGACATAATCAATGCACTTTGCTTCAGTCCCAACCGCTACTGGCTGTGTGCTGCCACTGGTCCAAGTATCAAGATCTGGGTATGTTCTGTCATTTGCTCTTCTTGGCTAGTGACACAACTGTGATGTGACCTACTGATGCCATCTGATCTTAATGCTGATTCTCAGAGGCTGTTACTGAGTGAGATGTATAAACTGTTGTTGGCCTATGCAGAATACTGTGAATCTAATTATATATATTTTTTTTTTTTTTTTTTTTTTTTATCAGGATCTGGAAGGCAAAATCATTGTGGATGAGCTCAAGCAGGAAGTGATCAGTTCAAGCAGTAAAGCTGAACCACCACAATGCACTTCTCTTGCCTGGTCAGCTGATGGACAGGTAATGTAAAATTAACAAATTTGCTGTTTAATTTGCCTTAACTTTAACGTTTTAAACTTGTATTCCTGCTGCAGTGCTTTGTTTTTCTAGTCTTAGGTGTTAAAACTGAACTGAAAATATTTGCTTTAATTTTCTCATCAACCTTTCAACTTCTGTTTGAATTTATCCCTCTAGACTCTCTTTGCTGGATACACAGACAACTTGATCAGAGTGTGGCAGGTCACTATTGGCACCCGCTAACTGCCCAAAGGAGTCTTTAAAGCCAACCAGAGTTTTCAATAAGGTGTTTTGCAAATGCCATGTTCTTTCAAGTATCCAATAAATACTTATTAGAAAAATTAAAATTTGTGGTTGCCATTTTTTAAATTTGAGTAGCTTTGCTTGGACACTTTAAATATTCACACGTGGGGAAACCTAAGGAAGTAGGTACAGAAGTGCCTTTTTTACTTGTTTTTTTATTTTTTATTTTTTTTTTTATGCAGAATGGTGACTTTCTTATAGGTCTGTCCAAACTAAAGTGAGACACGAGTACTTGTAAGACCATGTATTTTTCTTGTGGGTGGATAGTTATGGCCTTGTTTAGCTTTATATCATGTGCTTTCAGTAACAAAATAGACCAAAAGTAGAGTCTGGAAGGTTCCAGTATGACCCTAGGGAAGTAATCCTATTAAGTCTTTGTGTGCCTATAGTGTTATAGTGTACCATTTCTATCTAATGCTAAATACCTGAAAATCAACCTCCAATAACAGTACAACTTATTTCCTGGCTATTGTAAAGCTACTAGTCTGTTACTCAATGATGTCCTGAAAGGGACCATCTTTCTCAGAGCTATAGTGCTAAAGTATCAATCCCATGCCACAATAATTGTATGACTAAAAAATACTTTTCTTTTTTCTAAATGTGTATTTTATACTGACTTGAATGAAATATCATATTTTGCAAATTATACTGTGCATGGGACCATAAGAGGCCCAAATTTCTATACAGACTGTTTTGGAAGGAAAGAAAATACTGTGTGAAAACTCGCACTGGTGTACTTACACATATATTGGTATACACATGCACACGTATGGAATGTTGGCATACATGCAATTCTATGGTGCACTTAATTAAATCCACAATCTGCTACACCTTAACTAAGACAATGAATAAGCTTTCATGCTGTGTTTCCTTAATGAATGTTTTCCATGTTCACATCCAGTTAATTGTCCCACTTAAATGAAGAAGCATGGAAGTTTTCATTTAAAATCCACCTTTATTCACTTTGGCAACATTCTAAACCTTACCCAAATTTATCAACTATACTACGGAGTAAATTATTAATTCTTACTAGTGCAGGAAACATCCACTCTATTCTTGTAATCTGTAACAGTCTGAGTATTTCTGTGCTATGTTATATCAGACAGTATCTCTAACATGACTATTAATGGTCACATTCATGAACAAGTGCTGCTGGGATCTGAAAGGTTGGTCAGCCAGATTGCTGCATAGTTCACACCAGAATCTGAGGAACTCTACTACATGGATTGCACTATGTTTTAAGTGATGTAGACATTGCAGGCTGGGTCTGTAACAGAAGAGGACAACTGAGCTAAATGTGAGAGACCTATTCGCTCTGATACTTAAAAGAATCCGGCACAAAAACATGTAGGTGGGCAGGGAAGTACAGGTCTAAGCAATAGGAGAGCAAGAAGCTAAAGTCTAATGCTCATTCCAGACAGGGCAGATAATCTGAGGCAGCGACTAGCAAGCAGCTCAGGGTTAAAAACCTAGCTAGGATTAATACATATTACAAAGCCATTGTGAAATGTTTGATCCTAGACGACAACTTTATGGCTATAAGTTTCACTGGGTATGTGGCAAATGATTGTTCTCTGTCACCTTGGATATTCTTACCTATCTGGTACAAGTTTATGCTAAAGGGCATACTAAAACACCCACAGTGAGCTCCTCATTCAGTATTGATAATGATTTGAAAACTATCTGCTAGTGCTTTCTGCTATGGGAAGATCAGTAGCTCCTTCATACTACAAAATGTATTTGTTGGACATATGGAAGAAGCGTATGTTTGGCATGAATCACATTTGGTAGACTAAAATAATTATTAATATAATGGTAGTGTGACAAAGTAGAACAAATAATTGTTTCATTGATTCTGAAATTACACAGACGTACTACTTTCATTTAGGTATTTGATATCCGTTTCTTTCTCACTACTAGATACAACTAACGAATTCTCCCCCCCCAAATGCTAAAATGGGAATCCGACCTAGGGAAAACATTTACTATATTCCAATGGAACAAGGCCTTCAACCTATTAAATCACCATACCGAATGCGCCAACCACATTGAAAATCACTATAGGATATATGCAAGATGGTACCGAACGCCTTATAGATTGTCTCTAATATACCCAGGTACCACATCACTCTGTTGGTGCAACTGTGACAATATAGCTACCCTAAAACACATTTTTTTTTTTTTTGGGGTGCCCAAACATACAAAAGGTTTGGGACCAGGTGCTATCATTATTTAAACAGATCACCCCAATATCATTGACACCCTCACCAGAACTTGTGATCTTGAGCATATATGAGGATTTAGACTTCCCAGTGTTTGATATGATCCTACAACAACTACTCATAGCTACCCCGAGCCCTTATAACGGGTCTCAAACACATGCCGAGCTATTGTGTGCGGCCCGCAGACTCAGAGCAGCCTGTGGTGCTGACAGTGCTTTATTTTGTTCTGTTTACAGATGGCAGGGAACCGGTGTTTATCCGAATTTATTTATTAGTAACTAGCGGCTAGTTACTAATAAATAAAGCTGGATAAACACCGGTTCCCTGCTATCTGTAAACAGGGCTGGACTGGTAATCGGGCCCATGCTGGCAGCTGTAGCTCATGTGACCGATTGGTCACATGAGCCAATAGAAAGCCGGGAGCGCATCTAATCAGTGCTTCCGGCTTTCAATTAGACAGCCTGCAGGAGAAGAAGCAGGCAGAAGTTTGGAGCCGGATGCCTTCCGGATGGGTTAAGTGAAGCCCCCCCTGACCCACCACTGATACCTCCGGACCCCCCATTGCCCACCCCCACAGCCCCAGATTTTTGCCCCCCGGCCCCAGATGTGCCCCACAGCCCCAGAATCTGCCCCCTCCGCCCCAGATTTTTTTCCCCCATGCCCCAGATGTGCCCCCTCAGCCCCAGAACCTGCCCC
>WMED01024851.1:0-11142 GCA_019650415.1 Pipa parva | reverse complement strand
TATAGGAAAGAACCAGGCAGCGTAATAGCACTATAATACTATAGGAAAGAACCAGGCAGCATAATAGCACTATAATACTATAGGAAAGAACCAGGAGCACCACAAAAATTCCCAGTTTGATAAGTATTGCCAGTTATCCATTGTAAAAATATTATCCTTGAAGTTGAAATCATGAATTTTATTACTTTCTGTCTGTTTTTATCCTTACTGGAAACAGCCATATTGTTGTAGAACTCAAGGGGGTTATTTCTAAAGTCCGAATTATTGCGTATAGGTGCGAATTCACCAGATAAAGACAGTCGCAATAGGCTGCTACTGTTGCAGTTGCATCTTTATAGTGAGAATATTGTCATAGTCGCTACTTTATTATGGAAAAATTGTCATGAGTTTACAATAGGGAAATTGTAGTGGATTTACTATGGGAATCCGCTGTTTCTGAATTCGACAGTTGAATTCGTACCTTGGTGAATAACCCCCCTCAATCTTATTGTTTTCTATGGTACATTAGCACTTTCAGGAATCATGGCCAAAAGTCACATTTTTAACATTAAATAATTATATGTCATACTTACTAGCCAAAATGTATCATTTTGAAAGGAAAAAATAGAGAAAAAAAAAATAGCAACATTAAATTCAATTGAGGCATTTTAATTGTTTGATGTTAGTTTCCTTTTAAGTGGTCGTACAACACATTATACTGTAAACGTTCTTTCCACTCGCTATTCACATTTCAAATCAAATTCACGTTCTGATTATTATATCAGAATCAATCCTAATAAATACTGAAGGGTGAAAATGTAGGTTTCCAGCGATGCAATACTATATTTCTTTATAGCTCATATAAAATAAGAAACACTTTTTTTGAACATATTCTATTCTAGTTATCATATATCAGCAACTAGACACATCAAGCAATAAAGTGGCCATTTCAATGTGTATGTGTGAACGGATGCGTGATCATTAGGATGTCTGTATTAGGTACTGTAAATTTGATTATGTTACAGAAATGATAGCACTTTTTTGTGTTTCTTTGATGCCTTTGCAGGTAGTTGTTGAGCACTTACCACATTTACAGCATGTGACATAAGCCACATCAAATTGTTTTGATCCACTCCAGCCTATTTTCATACATACATCTTTCGGAACTGATAAGGATCTTACATGAGGCTTGTGCAAAGAAAACCTCCACATCAAAACCACACGCTACCTTTTGGGCATACCAAGATTTGTTGTTACGGTTAGTCACATATTCCAGTACCGTCAAAGTTCATACAGGAAACTAGAGGGTTTTTTTTCTACTTTTCCCTTTAATGTCAACAACCTTTTTTCCTTCATATATGATATTTTTTATTTAAAAGAAAAAAAAAATTGTGCTTCGACTGTTGAAAAAAAAAAAAAACAACAGATGCATCCAGAGACGCACTTGCTCTCTGATTCCGCATCAGATGTGGCATCTAAACTTGCTAAATGTGTGGTCTTGCTTCCAGCAATATAAACGGACATTCAGAAAAATCCTGATATGAAAACCGCTTCTTTCTTCAAGCGCACAGGATACAGGCAATTCTGTCTTTAAATAGATCTTTGCATTTAAAAGGCTAGTTTATAGTTTCCTTTAAGTCCGTGACAAAGGTGTTTACTTACTCGTGATAGTGGAACTTCTTCCTGTTTACATTGTAACGGGGCACATTTACTAAAGTCTAACATGTTTTTCAGCTAGGAAATGCAGGAGAAATGGCCTATATTGAACAATATCATTGTTATCTCCTATTTACTAAACTGTTTAATTGCCCAAAACAAGTCTCCACCCTCTGACTGGTGAAAAACCCCATTATTCCCTATGGAGTTGGTCCTGTCATTCAGCCGAAGTCCAACATATTTTCCAATATTAAATAGTAAATACTAGGCAACAGAGACTCGGGCTCCTAGTCTTCACCCTTAAACTATCCAAGGGTATATACAATTCTCAGCAAGAGAACCCCAGGTTGCAGCCCCTTCATCAACCAACATTGGTGTTAGGAAAAGGCGAATTGCAAAACTTGGGAACAGGGGAAGCATGCTCGAAAGGCAGAACAACACAACAAGAGTAAGATTAAAGATCAGGAATGGGGGACCTCTGCATTTGAATCTTCTTTATCACATGAGGCAATTGGGTCACACAATACCAGTCGCATCCTATTACCAAGTAACAAGACACAATATGCCTTATCAAATGAACTACTGCGGCAGACTCTGACATATGATGAATAACCTGTACAAGTGCATGTAATGTGGAGCAAAGTGCTCCGTAAGTTCGAAACCACCGTAAACGGTCGAATTAGTCTCACACCACCATGTCACAGAGCTTGCTGAATACCCAAATATGGGGAAGTGGCGAGTAAACGTGAATTCACACCTTTAGGTGACAATTTGGGCTTTCAGGAATAAGCCCCACAATTTTAACGGCCATAAAACTGATGTGTTGGTTTTTTTTTGCAATAAATATAACCATTTCTTCCAGAATTAACTTGCAGCTTGGGATTATTAATATTGTAACTGAGCAGAATAAATGATTCCTCGCATGTATAATTCATTTGTTTGGGTTTGCAGCCCTATCCAAATCATCCCCTTTATCCTCATTATAATAGTATCTGCAAGTCTATCTATCTATGCTTCAAAGTACTTCTGGTGTAAAGAGGAGTGGGAGTAGATGGATGCTATGGCCATACACTTCTGTTTATATAAGATTTGCCAAGATCCATCAGGTGTGAAAAACATTATACACACTTTAAAAGGGCGAAATTTAATAAAATCAATTATATCGATATTACCGATATCATGATATTGAATGATTTTTACCGATATCGTGATATCGATATTGCCGTTATCCGATATAGAAATTTTTCCAATATCAGTAATATCGATATCATGATATCGAATTTTCCAGCGATATTATGGATTTTCCATAGAAATAATCAGATTAAAAATTTCCATCGATTAAAAATTTCAGCATTACTGATATCGGTAAAAATCGTTCAATATCACAATATCGATGTTTTCAATTTTATTAAATCTCGCCCGAATGTCTATAGCATTATAACCAAACTATAAAAAAATGGTAAACATTACCTAAACAGTATAGAAAATGTACGTGGGTGGATGCAGAGTTACGTAACAATGCATTGTGATTCAAAAAGGCACTCAGTTACTATGGCTACAATGTTTCATTACACAACATTGGACTCCAACTCACGTTCGTTTTTGAATATATGTTGAGTTATGGTCAACAAAGAGGGATTTTGTATCCAGAAAAAAAAAAGTTACAAAAACTGGGTATTTACTAAAATCTAAAAGATTTTGTGCTAGTTAATGCACTAGAGAGACTTTTTCTTATCAATATCGCTGTTTTCTCCTATTTACTAAGCTATTCAAAAAATCTTCCTGCCCAAATTGTTATCCTAACTCAGGCTGCCGTAAACCCATTATTCCCTATGGAGTTGGTTCTGCCATAGTCAAAAAAGTTTTCCCCCTCAATTAAGGATATTGATCTGCAATAGGAGGTAGCCTAATAGCAAAACACTGCAAAGTCTGCCTGTTGACTGATTATTTATCAATTATAATTTATTTTCATTTATACTTTATATATCAGTCAAATTAAAAAGTACGGGAAAATGAAAACTGATAGCAAAACTGGGCAAAACTAATTAAAAAGATCAAAAGTTCTTGGGAAATATCCCCAAAATCATAAAGGTTAACTATAGTGCTGATATAACTGCACACATACATATAAAACTCCTTTATACTAAGCCAATTGCTGACATAAATAGATAAAAATAATTTAGGGAAGAAATAATCCTTGTCATTTGTTTCCCTTAATTAGTTTTCCTGAGAGTTGACATTTTCCTACCCCCGCTCCCCCTCCTCTTTCTGTTATGCAAGTCAGGCAAATATGAGAAGAAAAAGCTGCCTGACTGCTATTGGTTAAGCAGTGTGCTGACCTTTCGGCAACATAAATTAAGTTGGAATGCAGAATGACAGAGGGAAAGATAACTTGTGCACCTGTGATAAGTAGTAAGTAGGCAAAAATGTCCAGGGGAGGGTACCGTTTTATGGAAATCTGGAAATCTGGCCAGTATACATCACACACACATTTCCTGGTGCAGGAGTTTATCACTGCTGCCTACTCAATCATTCTGCATCACATGAAACAACTACTGGGGAGAAATGCTTCTCACTAAGGTATAGTACTGCATTTGTAAAGATGTAATGTGAATATAGTTCCCCTTTAAATATAGGCTGTTTCTCTTACATTAACTAGTCGAAAAATGGCTTCAACATTATTAGATCTGCCCCAAGGCCTGGTTGTCAAGGTTAGAGGAAAAAAGTCAGATAAGACCAACAGTTAAAAGAACCACAGAGATCTTCAGTTTAGTCATGCCTAAGTTTTGATTCAATCCACTTTTATTTAAGCCTTTTCCAGTTATGAATCACTTGAATCAAATCATGAATTTGATTTATGTCTTTGTTCCTGATTTCATTTCTAATATGAAATGGTTCCTTTTTTTGTTTTGGTTCAGACTGTGTCAGGCTTACCTGCAGGAGTATTGCCAGAGCTAAGGCTAAGGTCTACAGTCAGAAGCACACATTTAAGTTAAGGAGGCACAAAAAGCTTTCATTAACTTAGGTACCCTGTGGATGTGGCTCTGTATTCCACCTACTGATAATGATGTCTCTGTAAAAGGTTTTAAAGTCTGACATCATTAGAAAGAAACTCCCATGAGACCTGGGTGCTTCAGGGTTTTAGGCCTAGAAAAGCCCCTGTATAGATGGGAACATCTCACCCTGTTGGATTAAACAGTAAATGGTTCTTTCCAATTGCCATAAGGGCTGTATTGGATGAAGCATGTTTATGATTAGATTGTGCAATAGACCTTCCTTGTCATATATATTTATTGCCAACACCGCCGGGTAAGAAGATCTATGATGTCATGCTTCCGAAAACCTTGTTTCCTGTTCTTTATCCATACCTCCCTCATCAGAACTCTTTAGGCCTCTTTCCTGCATTGTTAGCAACTCTGCAAAGACTGAGGCACTACTCCTTGTCTTCACTGAACCGTCTGATATTCACATCAACGTATACTACAAAAGATTGTTTTACCTGATGAAGGGGAGAGAGGGGAAACCCCACGCAAAAAATGTTTTGTCAGTGCACACAGAAATTCACCAAAGTTAAATGGATCCAGAAGTATACTCATGTATAAGTCGAGAAATTTATGTAAAAAAATCATTTGAAAGCGTATAGTCGACTTATGCACGAGTAAAGTTAGGTTTTGAAAGAAAAAAAAAAATCGAGCCGAATAGAGAGAGCTGCTTAGAGCAGCGACGCCTCTCCTACCTTGTCCCCTCAGCAGGAGCTGGGATTTGGACACATTGTGGTGCTGTAAATCACGTTGGAGTCCTGGTATGCAGGATATTTCTTCCTCCCCCTCCTTTTACTATCTAAGTCTGACAGGCTGCGGGGATCCAGGCTTCAGTGATTATGCTAATTTAACAAGCCTGCAGCATACGGGACATCACAAAACGTGCAGAGGTCACTTCCCTGAACTCCTGCATACACTGATACAGCCCCGGTTCAGCTTTTGACATGCTGCACACTGCTTTGGTGCCTTTTACACACAGCAAAGTTTATTTTAAACAGCAGTCTACATCACTGAACAGTTTGTGATCCTCTGCCTTGGTAAGTCTGTCCACTATCTAAACCTTGTTTAACACGTGTGCCATATCCTATGATTAAGCGCTCTTAGCTTGTGTTTCACTTTGTGTTATTAAAAGTTCGATTTATCCTCGGGTCATAGCAAATTTTATAATTGTTGGCCAAAAACTTTCCTCGACTTACACTCGAGATCGACATATATGAGTATATACTGTTTTCTTAAAGAATATGAAAAGTTTGGATAAAACATTATTTATATTTAACATGTATACATATAGAAAGCCAATTTAAACATTAAAATGTAAAAACTATTTTGAGATCAGTAGTACAAAGTACTTGCCTCTTGTTTAAACAGCCCTGCTCCCCCTCCCCTTCTGTGTACAGTCTCTTCCTGTATAGTGCTGATAAGCCTCACCCCCCAAGTGACATCACTCACCCTATAGAGAGCCGTTGTTGTGGGAAAAATCCTTCCCCCTCTCCTCATCTGAAAAGCCTTTTTGGCTGTCTGGAAAGAGAAGTCAGAGAGAGGAGGGGGCGTGACTACATGCTTGCACTTCCCATATAAGGAAGTTGTTCAAGGGAGAGAGCAGTTACAGGAGGATATTGAGCTCTGCTGAGTTAAGAGTTTCTTAATCATTATATTGCTTGACAATGGTTAAATAGAGCTTTATAGTCAGGGTTTACTTAACCTTTAATGTGTTTTCTCAACCTAACATGTTTCTCCATAATGAAACCAAAATAAACTTGCTGCCATTTAAAAAAAAAGAAGTATAATAAAAATTGCCCGTTTTAATCTTTTTTTTTAATTTGTAATTTTGCCTTTTTTGTTTTAAATATTTGGTGGAGGCAAATAATTTTTTAAAAGTAATTTATACTCTGTGTTGATAAAAACTGTTAGGATGAAAAAGATACAGGAATGAGGTCAAATGGAAAACTTTCCACAGAAAAATCCTAAAAACCACAATGCTAATAAAAAGCTTTAATGAAAAAAATGGACGACATTGAAAATACAAATTTGACACATTCCCCCTCCTTAAAATAGAGAAAATAAAAAACAGGTCTGAATAAAAATGTAAATTATGACATTTTCTAAAGAATAGCAAAAAATAAAAAAGACGCCCCGTTGCAAACCATCTTAGAATACCGTGAGCTACAACTTACTAAATATGTACGGCAATTTTCAACTGAAAAATTCAAAAACTATCAAAAATTTGCCATTTCATTTTCCACATTGCGATATCGAAAATTCGATATCTCGATAAAGAATTTATCCGTCGAAATTATCAAAATTACAGATTTTCCATAAAACTAAACAGATTGAAAAGTTTTGATCGAATTTTCGATTTCGCAATTTTGGAAAAATTGATATTTTATATAAAATGTAATATTGTGACATCGAATTTTCAATATTGCGGTAAACAAATGTTATTTTTGTATAAATTACTATTCGATATCGATATTTTTGTATAAATTACTATTCGATATCGATATTTTTGTATAAATTACTATTCTAGATCGATATTTTCAATCTTATAAAATTTCGCCCTTGGAGGATATTTACTAAGGTCATTCAATCTATATTGCCATTTTTTTGGCCACATTTTCATCTTCCTCTAATGTATGTAAAGTCAAAAAAATTGTTGACTTAATACCGCTACAGTTTACATTAATGTCAATGGAACCCTTTAAGATCAATACCACTGAATTTTCTACCAGGGAAAAATGTTAGTGCCCATCTCCATAGGGAATAATGGGTTTTCTCAACCCTCAACCAGGCGAATTGATATCACCAGTATTGATCAAGCAGGGAAAAGTTATTGCCTTTTAGTAAATGCCCCCCATGAAAACTATTTAACATCCATCAGCTTCTACGTAATGGATTTCTGTATATACAGGTACATTCTTTTACATACATATATGTTTACAAAAACGCTTATTTCATTAGTAGAACCTAACTAATTTAGTATTAGCTTTGAGGTGACAGGTGCACTTTAAGATGTAGTAGTTTTGCTTGATTAGAATTAATTTCCTTTCTTCACATTTTGGCATAGCTGCATCTATACATATGCAAAGTCTGCATTATGTAAGGTATGAACAGGGGTGCCAATTCTGAGAAATTCATTTTTCTACCAGGAAAGCCTCTTCCTTTGCACCCACATGTTCTACAAGTTGTTAATGCGTTTGCAGACAGTGCTGATGTGTGGGTTAAACGAAAGTAGATAAGGTAACTAGGCCTTCACATATAAACGATATTCCTCCAGGAAATGCATTTATCCAAAATAAATATATTATACTATACCATGAGAGCCAAAGAACCATTATTATT
This sequence comes from Pipa parva, assembly GCA_019650415.1. Lineage (NCBI taxonomy): Eukaryota > Metazoa > Chordata > Amphibia > Anura > Pipidae > Pipa > Pipa parva. The sequence continues at coordinate 3,127 of WMED01024851.1, read as the reverse complement.
TACACTGTATACAAAATGCTGGAAATATGATTTAGCATTGGAAAAATAAAATACTGCATGTCGCTTTACTTCAAATGGTTTGTGGGGATCAAGGTTTCATTTTTATAGAGATTTGTGTGATCAAAAGGAAATATGGTCTATTTACCAGAAATCACTGGATGCAAAGTATTATTTCTATACCGTACAACAAAGGATGGAAAGAATAATGTTGCTTACCAAGCAGACTTCCATATCTACATTATAGCATTAAAGGGCATATTTACTGTATTTCATTTACAAAATGGCTGTATTTGATATTTATTAAACTTCAAATAATAAGATAAGATTCATGGCAAAGGCATATTCTGCATAGAAAGCATTGGCATCATATTAGATTTAGCAATAAAATGGAAGATTCCATACTCAATGTAAAAATGTCAACTATAGATTCCAATTGAATTCATGACCTATATTCTCCAAATCTTAGAGAAAAACTAATCATCAAAACTAATCAACTTGAATGTGTTAACACTTGTTTATCAGGAAAATAAAAACATAAATTTGTTTCCATAAATTGCAAGTATTGTATCTATTTAAAGCCAGGTGATATGTATGTATGTATGTATAATTTTATTTATAAAGCTCCACAAATTTACACAGAGCTGTACAATTCAGCAATACAAATATAATGCAGATATGGGAAAAGTGCATTAAACAATACAAGTAAAATATCAGAAGGATACTTTGCTTTAAGTGCTAGGTTGTGGTTGACACAAGAGGTTGGAGGTCCCTGCCCTGTAGAGCTTTAAATCTAGGTGGAAGGAAGACATTACAAATACAGATAGAGGGGTAATAAGTGCTAATAACAATGTGTTGAAACATTGGCCAATAAATAAATATAATAAGCATAAGCATAAATAAGGAAAAAATAAAATATATACAGTACATATAAATAGTGCTAGTACTCCACAAGGAAGGATTTCAGATTTGTTTTGAAAGGGGAGAGGGAATGTTTCTGGTAAGAAGATAAAGGGGTATAGAATTCCATATGTATGGGGCAGAAAGAGAGAAGGGTTTAAGATGAGAAAGGGTAGTATTGGTGTGATATGCAAAGCTGGTTGCTTTGGGAGGATCATAGTTGAAATAGAGGAATGTATGGTCATTTGAGTGAAGAAATGTAGGGAGGAGCAATGGAGTGAAGTGCCTTAAATGTCAAAAGGAGAACACTGTAAATGATTTGTTTGTTTACAGGGAGCCAAAGAGCAGAGAGAGAGAGAGAGATTGGGAGAAAGGCTATCTGTTCTGGGGAGAGAGGGAGAGAATTCTGGCAGCAGAATTTAGAATAGACTGGGAGGTGGAAAGCTGGAAGGCCAGATATAAGAACATTGCAGTAGTCCAAGCAGGATAGGACGAGAGAATGCATAAGGATGTTAGCAGTGACGTGAGAGAGAAAGGGGGGGGGGGGGGGGGGGGGGATCTTGGCTATGTTGTGTAGGAAAAATCGACAGGTTTTAGCAGTGGTAGCGATGTGTTTTGAGAAGAAAAGAGTAGAGTAAAAGGTCACCCCAAGACAACATACAGATGTTACAGGGTTTATGATGGCACCATAAACTAGAATGGAAAAAAAAGAGCAAGTCCAGTATGGGTGGAAAAATAATCAATTTAATTTTAACGAGATTTAAGTTGAGCTGGCGTTTGGCCATCCAAAAGGAGATTGTCAGGAGATGGATAGAAATTTGAGTCTGAATTTTAGGTAATAACAGGATCGGTTAAGTAAATTTGGGTATCATCTGCATACAAGTGATGCTGAAGACCAAATGAATTGATGATCTCATCCAAAGGAAGAGTGTACAGCGAGAACAGGAGGAGGCCAAGGACTGAACCTTGGGGCATCCACATCCGAAGCGAGACAGGAGAAGAGGTGTCATTAGCATGCAAGACAAAAAAGGAACGATCAGAAAGATAGGAAGCCAGCCAAAATGCAGCTTGATCATGGACACCAAGCGCATGAATAATTTGAGTAAGAACAGTCGGATTGACTTGGATTGACAGTGTCAAATGCAGCGGATAGGTCTAGGAGAATTAGAACAGAAAAGTGACCCTTGGCTTTGGAAACCTGAAGATCATTTGCAAGTTTACACAGAGCAGTCTCCATAGAGTGTCCTGGCCTAAAACCAGACTGCAAAGGGTCTAGAAGATGGTGGGCATTCAGATAGTGAGTAAGTCGGGTGCAGAATACCATGTGCCACTGGTCTAGCAGCTGCCATTGCCTTCTATAAAGTAATGTATTTGTTGAGTTCATGTAAATTATTTTTGAATATTTTTTCCCCTTGAAATAGGAAGATAAGTTGCACCATACTGTAGATTATTTAATGCACATAACCTTATACCCGAACCTGGGAGCTTGCCAGTTTGCCACAGCAAACTCCAGGTCTCAAGGGAAACCCTCAATTTCTCTAGTCTTTTCCTGGAACTCTACCCTATCTCCACCCTGTTCTTCCCCAAACCCCACCCCTTCTTCCCCCAATTTCCCTTAAGCCTCATAACCCCTCTTTGCTGATGTAATTTGTGTCATTTGGCCCTGACCCCAGCCTCCCATAATAGCATAACTCTAGGTGGGTACCCGAGAGTTCCTACGTATGCAAATGCAGGAGGGGGTTACCATGCCATATAATAGACAGGCCAAGAAATAGTATACTAAAATAAATAGTCTATTGGGGCAGTGGTAAATATGGCTAGGGGTTAGGCTAAAGTTGACAAGTGATGGATTAGAATTGAAAGTGGGGCTGGTGGTGGAATTCTAGTCAGCACTAGCATTCTCCTAGCCTGTCTATTATATGGCCTGGTAACCCTGAATTCAGAATTGCTTGGAGTTATGGCTATGGCTTGGTGACCCACTCCTGAACTCAGTATTGCTTGAAGTTATGGCTATGGCCTGGTGACCCACTCCTGAACTCAGTATTGCTTGAAGATATGGCTATAGCCTGGTGACCCACTCCTGAACTCAGTATTGCTTGAGACTTGATAAGTGGAGGACAGACCTCTTGAAAGCTTGTCTATTTAAACTGATTGTTATTCCAATAAAAAAGGTATCAACAAGTATTGCAATACTAATTTTTTTCTTCCGTAGACTAACAGAACCAGATTA
>WMED01024850.1:0-11142 GCA_019650415.1 Pipa parva | reverse complement strand
TCATGTGAAAATATGATATTTGTGTCATTCTCAAAACTTTTGGCCATGACTGTACATAATCATTTAATTACTAATTACAATCCACAGCACTAATTGAACACCAATTCAAAACCACAATACTTATTAACCACTGGCCCACCACTTCTTTTCTGTGATGTAGTCCTGGATGGGCCCATGTTGTCTTTAATGCCCTGGTCCTCATTTTGATCCAAAGTCTTTATCTGGCATAATCCAAGGGATAATTCAAAAGGAGATTTTCTTCTGTGGTCTTGATCCACTTGCCTCTAAAAACAAAACCCCTTCCTCTTCAAAATCCATACCAGGATTGAAGAACCATTACAATCCTCTTCTATTTATATAGCAGAGGATCTTACCAGAGAGGGAGTGTAGGAGCACTGTATTGCGTCCATGTACGGGTGCAACTTAAGAATGCAATTACATAGTGAAATATTTTCATATAGTGGAAAATCAAAGTGAAAAAACTCAAAAAAGACTAGTGTTTATGCATTACACCTTACATGAACCCCATTAAGGACTGCTCTCCTACACTTAAACTGTTCACAATGGACTTCAGAAATTGATCTGTTATATTGACTTTAATCTGGGATGAATTCACATATGATGTCATTAATTTAATGGAAAAGACTTGAATCCCCACTGCTTTAAATACTTCTCACATTGTACACTCTCTCACCTGACAAAGGGAGGCAACTGCCCCTGAAATGTTGTTTTGTCACATGCTACTTACCACTGGTCAGAAAAACATTTGGTTAAATATTAGCTTTTGTGTGAGTGCAGCCTGTATTCTCCTTTTTCCATTTTGCTCAAATCAATTAACCAATCGGGAATGAGCTTGGGGGTATAAAATTCCATCCTGAGAGGAACCGCTTCCAACACTTAGCGATTCCCCCTCTACTAGCCTAGTGATGATGGGAGAATGTTGGGGTTGTGGGGAGGTGGGGAACCACCACTCTAGGGAGCTTCATGCTGCAGTGATAGCAGCAAGTATTGCTGCAGTGCCAAATATAGCATTTAACACTTAACCATTCACTTAATTCCCTGCCTCTGCGGAGCTTACTTCAATTAACCTAGTATGTTTTTAGATTTGAGTGATCAGTCAAATCTTAGTGTTATTGTTAAAGCATATAACTAGCAATTAGTGACAGTGGGGTAGGGGCAATTATGAGCTTTTATTTCTCACAAATGATTAGTATTACAGTTTTTTTTTAATAATAGAACGTAATTGTAATATTTGTTTATACCTGTCCTCCCATGTTATAACAGATGCTATATCACAAAACTACCCTTTAAACTGAAGTACATTTTTATTTACTAATATGTGTTCCACCTACAAGATCTGTACTTTTTTTTTTTAATTCAGCTGCAACGTATCTGATCACTCATCAAATTGTGACTCATTATGGCGTCTAGGATTTTCTTGCATTTTGACGAACAACTCGTAACTACAATTAACTCAATAAGCAATTAATTGTAATGAATCACTTACAGAATCACAATTTATTTGCAACAAATCTCATTTTGCAGCAATGAATCATGAAATTCTGAACAATTTTAAATGGACTCATTAATTACCAAATCTCTTTAGACTTGCAATTTCTTCATTTGTTTTAATTGTTTAACTCACTTGTTCTATTTTTCTTTACTGCAATAAAACCGATATGCCTATCACCCAAGGCAATTTTGGGCACTACTGCAGCCTACTTCTCCTCCTTTAGCAGAGATTCTACAGCTACTTGGTGATAAGATAGTTTTAATAAAAAGCAGCATTGGACTGTGGTTCTGGGGCCCACCAGGAAACAAGAAACAGGGGCTCACTAATTAAAATATTTTTGTTTTGTCTCTTCCTTCCCCTCTTTAGTCCCTATGATTTATTTGTCTCCAAACCTTTACCATTTTTACAGTGCCCTCACGACGAATATGTCGTGGTCCTACAAGAGGGACAGTCCGACACTGTCAAGATATTTAGCTCAATCATTGTGGTTATTTACTTTTTACAATAGTTTGAGAAGCAGTCCAAATTATATATTTCATTTAGACAATTAATGTGCTTTGTGGTTGCATACAGGTTTTACTCACCTATATTATTTAAGAAATTTGTGCGGCATAAGTGTTTTTTTGTTTTAGTTTAGTAAACACCCTCACAAAAATCAGGAATCTCTACTTTCACTTTCAATCAACACCTTTTCCCAGGATGGAGATGTATGTTCACTTTAAAAGAAGTAAAGGAAAGTTAACTTGTAAACTAGTACCAGTTATATGCAGTGCAGCCATGTACTTGCTATTTCCAGTTTGTAGACAGATAAGTGAAAAGATGATGCAAGTCTGGTACTGCTTCTCTATTGACATAGAAAACTAGCTTTCAAAGTTTTCTTCAGGCCTTTTTAATCCAGTGAAGACTTAAAACAGTACTGAATAGTATTTTGTAGTAACAAAATATTGCTATTTACAGCAGTCTGCAATTGAAGACCTTGGCATGTATTATAACCAATCAACCAATCAAACCTGTATTATATGCAATCAATCCTGTAGCCTTGTTTGCCTTTTGCAAATTATTGGCTGATTTTGTAGACCTCTTTATAGTACCATTTAGTCACAGAGCACAAATATCCAATAGACTCTTCAAGCACTGATTACTGTTAGTGTTGATTAGCCATTTGTTACTAATATTGTTATTCTCCTGGTTACAACAGTCATGAGAAAATGGTTTACTTAACTGATTAAAACACGTCCAGTCCATTCAACACTTCCAAAGAACATACAAAACAGAAGATATCAGATGTTATGTCCACCTGAATGACATTATAGTTATCAACAATCCTAACACTTAGTTATAAAGTAAAGAATGCAACATTGTATGCTATAATTTGACCACTTCTGGGCAAGAAAGATGTTACATGAGACTGCATAGCCACCACAGGGTACAAATGTAAATATGGCACTTCTACAAATGTTATTCAGATTTACTATTCACTTATATTTATATATATATATATATATATAAATATATACATATATACAGCATATATGCTAAAATAGAGTGGTCATGTTAGTAGTCTACAGAAGTAAAAAAATGAGTATTGCAATACTTGGTGATAGCTTTTTTATTGGACTAGCAGTTGTTTTAAATAGACGAACTTTCGAGAGGTCCGTACTCTCTTTATCAAGTCACAAGCAATACTGAGTTCAATTAAGAAGATATTATAGTAGCAGTCATAAATATTGTCAGGAGTCCAGCTAGAGTGGAGTATCTTGAATGAAGTATTGATGACAAGGGGTTTTAGGTTATTTTCTACTAGGCCCAATAATTGTTCAGTGAGGGTGTCCATACCTGTAATAATAAGTCTGCCCGGATTGCTTTATGCTGTAATAAATTGTTTATGTCAATATGTTTTTATGGATGTTCCTCGATCTCACTATCATACTTTTATATTATGGATAATTATGCACTTATTTATGTTTGCTTTTAAACTGTGAATTTTTTGATATGAAAGAAGACTCATGACAATATTTATGACTGATAGTACAAAATCTTCTTATCTGAACTCAATATTGCTTGTGACTTGATAAAGGGAGTATGGACCTCTGAAAAGCTCATCTATTTAAAATGACTGTTAGTCCAATGATATATATATATATATATATACACACACACACACACACACACACACACACACACACACACACACACACACTCTGGAGGTTAGAACTACCTGGTGGCCTTCAGCAGGAAACTGCCCCTTCTTGTCTATCTATCTATCTATCTATCTGTATCTATCAATCTATCTGTATCTATCTATCTATCTATCTATCTATCTATCTATCTATCTGTATCTATCTATCTATCTGTATCTATCTATCTATCTGTATCTATCTATCTATCTATCTATCTATCTATCTATCTATCTATGTATCTATCTATCTAAACATAATCATAAAGAGAGTTAAAATAAACCTACATTGAATATATGGTTTGAATATATATACTTTTTTGAATGACATCAGCAGATTTTCATGAAAACCCTTTAACCAGAATTGCATTTCCAAGCTGTATTTATTTAATAATTTTTATATACTATATGTACTATCAGATTGGGGTAAAGTGGGAAGCGCAATAATGAACAGTTTTTATGACAAACAAAAAAAGAAAGTCCAATAGAAAGTCCAAAAGGAAATAAATCCAAATACTTGATTGCAGCTCCTTTAAATGAAGTGTGCTTCAAATAACTTCTTGATTGAAATGACAAACGAAAAAACTGGAAAAGGAAGCAGAAACAGATACCAGGCACTAAGTGCCTGATCAAAAATATAAATAAACTGAGTGTAACCACTCCCAGTAAAGTGTTGGGTGGGGGGTGAAGTAATGGTGAACTAGTATGCACCACCACACGTGTTACAATAATCTGCTCACCAGAAATAACTAGAATTCATGCCTTGAAACAATCTGGTAGATCTTCACAGCAACTGGACCAAATACAGCTCTCAGAAATAGAGACAATGAACTATAATCCCACTTTGGATATGCCAATCACAATGGGACTGTAGACATCTCAGAGTATGTGGTCATGGAATAAATGAAAATAGACGGTAACACAGCAAATAAAAAGGAGACGATGGATATCAGACCTATGATAACACTCCAATACTCCCACGGATTTTCCACACACTGTTCCAAAAACTTCCAAATCCACTGGCTTCCAGCAATACAAACACGTAAGTTTTTGGATTGTGGGAGCAAACCAGAGTGCCTGGAGGAAACCCACACAGGTGCAGGAAAACATACAAACTCCATGCAGATGAAGTCCAGGGTGGAATTGAACCCAGGACCCAGTGCTGCAAGGCAGCCATGCTAACCACTAAAGCACTGCACTACCCTGTACATTAAAGCTATTGTATAGCCTAAATGAGGTGTACAAGTACATATTTTGACATTTGTTTGGGGTTTTCATTTTAAAACAGAGAATGTTTTTGAATCCACAAAAGCCATAGATGAGAATTCTCGCTATAGAGAGACCACATTAAAGAGAGCGACCTACTTTCTCTTCTAACACGGTTATATCACAAATACTCAAAATACTAAAAAAAATGAATAAAGTAAAGACAAATAAATATTTTACAGTAACCATCACACCATCAAAAGTCATTCGTCTTTTACAAGAAAAATTTGAATTCTTTTTATTTGAACGATAGATATTTTATTTAGTTTGTTTTGTGTTTTTTTTCTTCCTCCCCATCAAACAACAACCACAGTGAAATAAACTACATTATTCCCTTTTTTTTTCAATCCCACAGGGTGTTTTCTGCATCAGAAACTATTGATATTAAACTACATGGCTTACTTTGAGATAAGATTATCTTTTAAGGAATGATTTATTTTTCCTATTAAAAGTAAGAAATCACATGATTGTAAGTGGTCTTGAGTTAAGAGACCATCACTTACAGAGTCTTAAAACTTTTATCGTGTATTTTTTTACTGATTGAATGTACCAGGCTCTTCAGAATTTTATTAAAGGAATGCCGAGGATGAAATAGAAGTTGTGCTAAAAAAGACTGAATTTGCTTTAGCAGATACAGATGTCATATACATGAATGTTCCCAAATCTCTCATATCTATAAAATATATGGAACTTAAAGCATTTTTTTTAAGCTGTATAAGACCATCAGGTTCTTCCTTGTAAAGGGGTGGTAAAACCTTTACTACATAACAAATAATTTTGTTTATTCTGTAAATATCTGATTTATTACAAATTGTCGTTTGCAGTGTTTAACTTACAGCATATATTTTGACTTCATTTTCAACAAGACTTCTTTTGGAAGGCATATATCCACATCAGTTCTCACCTTGATTTAAACCGATTTCCATTCATTCTAGCCAAAATAAATGATTTCTAGACGTATGAAGGTCTGTTGTGTTTTAGGGGAGGGCGAGTATGGTGGCTCAGCATTTAGAACTGCTTGTTTGCTGCACTGGGTTATGGGTTTGATTCTACTCTAAATCAAACCAAAGAACAAACAAAAGAACCCACTTCACAAGCGCACACTCAAAATAGATAAATAAATGAAAAAGGGTTTTATAAACAAATATATATATTTTATTACATGACATCATACAAAAAACACTCCAAAGAAAAAAGGGGAGCAACAACAAAGAAAATGTTAAAACCATTAAAAAGTGACTCAAAGGAGACCATCAAGAAACATAAAGAGTGAACAATACACCTGGTAACAAATAAATTACCCCTAATAAATGATCAATATATATTGAGTGCATTTATTAGGTGCATTGTCCACTCTTTATGTTTCTTGATGATCTCCTTTGAGACACTTTTTAATGGTTTTAACATTTTCTTTGTTGTTGTTCCCCTTTTTTCTTTGGAGTATTTTTTTGCATGATGTCATGTAATAAAATACATACATTTGTTTATAAAACCCTTTTTCATTTATATATCTATTTTGAGTGTGCGCTTGTGAAGTGGGTTCTTTTGTTTGTTCTTTGGTTTGATTCAGTATTGTTTAACCCATTAGCTGCACCCATGACAAATAGTATTGTGTATAAAACTTTGTGCTCGGTAGCATTTTTCCTTTTTTGATTTGATTCTACTCTGATCATCATCTCCATATGGAGTTTTGTTGCTCCTACACTCCAATTGAAAAGTGAGTAAACTGACGCTGGTTTGTGTCTGGGTTTATGTGATTGTGTAAAGGTCTCCACACTACAATAATAAGAACAGTGACTTCCTTATAGACACCATTATTTTTAATAATTTATCTTTCTATTTCTGTGTTAAGTATTGGAACCAAAGCAACCAGCATCATGCAATGAATGCATGCTTCAGTGACTTCACTGGTGACCGCAGCAAAGCTCCTTGTGACTGCTGTTGAATACCAACTGAGGTGCACTGTAGTTGTGTTTTGCCTGCATTTAGATGCCAGTTTTAACTGGCATCAGAACATATCATTTGCCATTGTCCTAACGATAGCAATAACAATGGCATCAATAACTTCTGTACTGGTAATCAAGCCACGGGAATTATTAATCAGTATTAAAATAAATATACATGTATATTTAATTATATAATAAACTCTTAATAAGCATTCGATGTGGTTTAAGACACAATCAAATTTTATCCTGGTGATAATATCGCTCATTTGACTGATAAAATCTCAGAACCCATTTTGTTCCATTGTAAAATAATGAACTGGAATCTTCTTTGTACATAGTGGATTCCTGTATTATTCACGTTTGGTTAAAATGAACTTAAGATACAGTATATACAGTATATATATATATATATATATATATATCACAAAATACACGCCCAAAAACTGACCTCGACTTATACACGAAGTCGACTTATACTCGAGTATATACCACCCCTCCCACAAAGAATAGCCTTTATTTACAATTTTCGAGGATTATCCAATTACTAGTCAATTTCTTTATTCATGAGAATTAAATGATAGTTCTTACGTCAGTTTACAATATGGTGACCAATATATGTATTTATTTGTTATTTAAAACAAATAAATGAAATAAACCCATCCAGTGTATAACTCACTTAGATTGTAAGCTCTACAGGGCAGGGACCTCCATCCTCTTGTGTCAGTCACAACCTGGCACTTAAAGTGATTTCACCCTTGTAAGTTACTCATTTGTATTGTGTAATGCATTTTATATATATACTGTATATCTTATATTTGTATTGCTGAACTGTACAGTGCTGCGTAAATTTGTGGCGCTTTATAAATAAAATTATACATACAAGAAGAATAATCTAGTGTGCTTTTTTCATTTTAATAAATTCCTTTTTTTTTTTTTTGCTATGTCCCTGGATTTAAAAGATATTTAGCAGCAGAGTCGGCTCCACGCTGCTTATAGAGCTATAGCAGCGCCCTGTTCATTTAAGTAAAACATTACTAACATTGCCTTTACTTTCAGTACATTGATATGGTATTGGTATTAGTGCAGTATGGGCTCGCGCTACTGTTAGATTTCTTTGAACAAAGTGCTGTCATAACAAGGTTTCAAACTGTAGAAACTGTGTTCTTATTAGGAACAATCATAAATAATTTAATAATAAGACTATGCCTGCTTGATTAATTGTTCTAGAGTAAAATTTACAATAAACCTGTCTTGATCAGTGCTTCATAGAGGCACTATTACTGTCTGTGCAGTTGTTTAACAAGAATTTAATTGGAAAGATAAGTGAATGCACATTTAAAAGTATTGTTCATTTGCTTTATAATCACCCCATCCTTCAAAGTATTGACAGCACTAGGCACAAACCCTTTCCAATTTTACAAGTATTATTTTCCATACGAACGCTATAAATGAAATTGTTTTAATTAGAAGATTTATGGATTCTACCATAGCGAAAACACATCATTTACAAAAAAAAAAGTGTCTGCATTGCTTAAGAAATGTTTTTAGTCTTTTTATTATTATGTCATAGGATGACATTTTTATTTGTTTCATCTTTTTCTACCATTTTTCTTGTTTCTTGAAGAAAAATGGGACAAGTCATTTCAGCCAGAAGTGAAAATTACTAGCAGACATTCTGAAGAGTATATCCCTATGGGTAGTGGAATTTTTGGAATAGAAAGACAATATACAAGTGAGTTGAAAAGTTTAATAGCAAACGTAGTTTTTGTGATGTGTCATCTTGGGTGATTTTATACCTTTCTGCTTATAAAAAGCCTTGGTTTTATACTTATTTTGTGTTGGAGTGTCTTTATTATGTGTGTAATTCTTGGGATTTGGGTGTTAGAAACTCAGATACTTGGAAGGAGAGTATATTATATAGAGTATATTATATAGTAAACCAGTTGGGAAAGCTGAACAAATACAAGCCTTGAGAAGAAGAATTAGTAGCAGAAAAAGGGAAATTATATTTACTTTCTACAGGGCCTGGGGAGTCCATACTTTGAATATTATGTACATTTATAGAGGTGGAGTTGGGTATCTACAAGAAGATGTTAATAAAATAGAAACTGTCTAGAGAGAATGGCAACTTAAATGATGCCCATGTCTTAATATAAATCATGTTGGAAAAGGCTTCAAGGGCTCAACATGGACAGTTTAGAAGGGAGAAGAGTGGCAGAAACATTTAAATCGGACCTGTCAGGTCCCCATAAAATCATGTTTATAAGAATCAGGGAGTAGTCTTTGCTGAATGCTAAAAGCTTTCCGCTAAGACCGCAGCAATAGAAACAATCTAACCACTTCTTTTCTGCCCCAATGCCCAACTCCAAGCTTGAGTTAGGGGAGGCAGGCATTAAGGGAAGAGTGACATTATAGCTCCTCTAATCAGAACCCCCAAATCACGATCTAGCAGGGATCTGATTGGAGTAGCTATAATGTCATCCGTCCGTTTAGCTCTGCTCCCCCCCGCCAACTGGAGTTCGTAGTCAGGTAACAGTTCAGAATAAAAAGCAGGCAGATTGCTTCTATTTCTGCAGAGGTATCTTTTTTAGCATTCAGCTTAGTCTACTGCTTGCTTCCTAAATACATGTTTTTTAAGTGGATCTGACACTTTAGCTATATCAAAAAGGGAATCATTCTCTATAAACTGAAATCTATTCAAACTGAAGGGCATGATATGAAGTGGTGGAGAGGAGGACAAAAAGGTAAAAAAGGCATTTATTATGGAAAGTTTAATAAATACATAGAATATTCCTACAGGAGAGATTGTAGAGAAAAATACAGTAATAGAAGTCAAGCATGCATGGGATAAATACAAGGAAATATTAAGTATCTAAAAAAAATGAACATTCTTCCGGGCAGAGTAAATGAACCAATGCTGTAATTTTCTGCCAATAAATTCTATATTTCTACATATGTCAGTTTACACATTGCTGGATTACTTATTAACATAGCAATGAGAATATGTTTATTAGTTTGGATCAAAATAAAAATAGTGCCACGTAGTATATTATATGCAGGAATCTCTGTTTATTAAACATATCTCAGCCCCCTGTACTTTTAACTTATTAAGTACATTTGGTGTAAATTGTGTCCATTAATCTCTCTAGTTATACAATAACTACCTGATTGTATTATATACATTAAAAAACGTCAGAAAATGTTATGGTCAACCACAGGATGCTTTCAAAACAGTTGTGTCTTTCTCAGAAAAGCCACTTAAAATTCTAATAATGTTTTGTGGCTAAAAAGATAGTAAATAATGGAACAGGACACATTGCTATATCATCTTAAGCAAAATAGTTGTTACACTACAATTCCTAAATTACTTTTGATGGTTTACTAATATACAAAGCTTTTAATGTAAGAGGATTGGAGGCTGGCAATAATATGAAATGAAAGTATCTATGTTTCTTTATGTTGAATAAAAAACCAAAATAACATATTTTAACAGTGGTAATAGTACTAAGGGGTCAAGTACTTACTTAACCGTTAACAGTCCATCAAAGGTGTAGTAGAGCGCCTAAGGCTCATGCTATAGATGGCGCATAGAACATACATGAACAATTGTTGATAAAAATGTAGAGTAATGGACAACAAGAGTCTTTTTTTTAGGTGAATAACAGGTACGTTTAATTATTTTATGCCCAGCAATCTCATCACAGAATATTGAAAGTTATCAGATACATGTTCTGCAATTATGCTTGCTTCACCTACATTCCCATGAACCAAGATTGCAGAGGTTACTAGCCAAAACCTGACTGTAAGCTGATTGTAAGCTGACTGTAAGATGATTGTAAGCTGACTGTAAGATGACTGTAAGCTGACTGTAAGCTGACTGTAAGCTGATTGTAAACTGACTGTAAGCTGACTGTAATCTGACTGTAAGCTGACTGTAAGCTGATTGTAAGCTGACTGTAAGATGACTGTAAGCTGACTGTAAGCTGATTGTAAGCTGACTGTAAGATGACTGTAATCTGATTGTAAGATGACTGTAATCTGATTGTAAGCTGACTGTAAGCTGATTGTAAGCTGATTGTAAGCTGAATGTAAGCTGATTGTAAGCTGATTGTAAGATGATTGTAAGCTGACTGTAAGCTGATTGTAAGATGACTGTAAGCTGATTGTAAGCTGAATGTAAGCTGATTGTAAGCTGACTGTAAGCTGATTGTAAGCTGATTGTAAGCTGACTGTAAACTGAC
>WMED01024849.1:0-11142 GCA_019650415.1 Pipa parva | reverse complement strand
CAGGCGAACCTCGGCGATGTGACTGGCGCAGTCGCCCAAACTGTTCGCACTTCTTCGGACAATGGTGAATTCCCCCCTAGGGCTCACGAATCACCCATGGGTACTATTCTGTTCTAGTAAATGTAGTCTATCAGACAACTGCTGAGAAACCAATGTTCCCTCTAATTTTGTAAAGGCTGTGTGCGCAAGAAATTTCGTATGTGCAAAATTATAAGCCTAAGTAAATAATTGTGCAATACATATATATTTAAATACAATTTTAAATTTTTAAATACAAATTTTTTGTGCGCACCATTTTAATCTGTGTGCGCTGGTTTGACGGGTCATGTGCGCGCGCACACGCGCACAGCTTAGAGGGAACATTGTGAGAAACTATTCCATGGTTCATACATGAGCTTACCCTAACATCTACTGTAGATCACACAAACCCCCACATCACATGCGCCTATTTATTAGCTGATAATAAAAAGTAGGTTGCATAAAGAAATCTCAAGTGTGTGACCATAAAATCAGGTCACAAGGCTGCATTCTACAAGTATAGCCTGGCATTGGCAAGGATCCAGATATGATTTGCAGGAGAACAAGAATATTATTATCCATTATTTATTCAGTGCTAACATATTACTCAAGTGTTTTATGGACAATACTCTGTTATATGATACTGGATAAAAATGTGCTGCAATGATACAGTATAACAGTACAGTTCAGTATTGTTTTGCTATAATTGGTGTGCAAGGTTAAAAAAGACAAACATAGAGTAGCTGCAACTAAATGACTTTCCATTAAACATACCTTTATACAATATACTCATCCACAACATGATTGTCTCTGGTGTGCCACATACATAATGATTAGATCTTATAATATGACCACTGATACACTGTATCTAATTTTCCCCACTCACCCTAGCTAAAGCCCAGTTGCACACAACATCCCCCAGTAAAACTACATTGCTTAAATAAAGAGTTTGATGTAGAATGCAGACATTCAGCTCACTAGCAGTTCTCCCACAGCCCCAACCCCATGTGACAAGTGCATTTTATGTCCTACCAAAATCATGTGCCGTTTCCACAAAAGAGATTTTTATTTTGCAGTCTTATGAGGGTACTTGAGGACCTGAGACACTCCGTGACACATATGTCAAACACAAGGCCCACAGGCTGAGGTCTACCACTTGTAAAATCATGAAACAGGATTTTACAAGCAGCACCAAAGCAGCAGCACTTCTAATTCTGAGAAGAATCTCTGCATTCATCACTGGAGATTTTCCCCTATCCAGTGGCCAACGGAAGGCACATTGGCCAACGGAAGGCACATTGGCCATCAGTGGATTTGGACATGAATGATGACAACAGAGTGTTGAGCCGTGCATCATAACCCTTCTGCATGGCAAAATTGGAGAAGGATTAAAGGACTGGAGCACAGAGGACCTGGGAAAGAGAAGCGAGAGGGTGCAATGCAGAGGCGGGAATCTGCAGTGAACTATGGACAGCCGTGCCATCACAGGCTCTGGCAGGCAATAAGAAACTAAACTGGCTGAGTAAGCAGCTCCATAATTGTTAATTTAGCACAAACACTGGTTGCAGCAAACACACAATTGAGGAATAGGTTGATTCCTAAGAATATGCATTATTGCCCCAGTAATGCAAAGTACTTACGTTTATAACTCCTTAACACAGCAGTTCTCAGCCCGGGTGTCGAATGACGATTTGCCAGGGGTCGCCTAAGACCATCAGAATCAAATTCTCAAATAGTGGATTCCCATAGCAAACAATTTTAAAGTCGTAACTGTAACAATATTCCCACATTAAAGTCGCGACTATGACAATGTTCCCACATTAAAGTCGCAACTGTAACAATATTCCCACATTAAAGTCGCGACTATGACAATATTCCCACATTAATGTCGTGACTGTGACAATATTCCCGCATTAAAGTCGCGACTATGACAATATTCCCACATTAATGTCGCAACTATGACAATATTCCCGCATTAAAGTCGCGACTATGACAATATTCCCACATTAAAGTTGCGACTGTGACAATATTCCCACATTAAAGTTGCGACTGTGACAATATTCCCACATTAAAGTCGCAACTGTGACAATATTCCCACATTAAAGTCGCGACTGTGACAATATTCCCACATTAAAGTCGCGACTGTGACAATATTCCCACATTAAAGCCGCGACCGTGACAATGTATATGTATGTATGTATAATTTTATTGATAAAGTGCCACAAATTTATGCAGCACTGTACAATTCATCAATACAAATATAGGACAGACATGGGAAAAGTACATTATACAATACAAGTATAATATCACAAGGATACAACACTTTAAGTGCCGGGTTGTGGTTGACACAAGAGGTTGGAGGTGCCTGCCATGTAGAGCTTACAATCTAAATGGGAGGAAGACTTACATACACATAATAGAAGGGTAATAAGACCAGAAACATTGGTCAATAAATACAAAGTATAAATAGCTAATTAAGGATAAATTAAATATAAACATAAAAATCAGTGATAAATATCAGTGCTTGTACTCCAAAAGGTAGGATTTCAGTTTGGTTTTAAAAGTGCAGGGGAATGTTCTTGGTGAAAATAAAGAGGTATAGAATTCCAGATGTGGGGGCAGAGAGAAAAGGGTTTAAGAAGAGAAAGGGCAATATTGGTGTGTGGCATGCAAAGCTGGTAGCAGACCGCCAAACCAAATTGTACTAAAGAGTTGGGGCAATAAAAATGTTGAGAACTACTGCCCTAATGGATAATAATAGTTGTCAGTTCCAGTACTTGGTTGTTTAAAGATACCCAAGCAGGCATATAACCTCGAGACCCCATAGTAGCCATAGTAGTGTGCCTTGAAGGAATTCACTGTGAAATGCTTGCCATTAGTAAGGAAGATTTAAAGCTACTATCAATTTACATTACATTTTGTGGCGGCTTTCTGAAGGACATTGGCCTTTGTTCCTCCCAATTGGCCTTTTGTGCCTGCAACTAATCTAAATCGAAGAGGGGCTTGTCAGAAAAGGAAAGCTCTGCAGGAATCAGCTTTAGTTTAAGAGTTCTGGAGCAGAGGATTAGAAAAAAGGGCCTAGGGGTCATACAAAGTATTGATACTAATGCTGCTTTTATAGTGGTGGAGTCCCTTGAGAAAGAGAGATTTATCCATCCGGGATGCAGAGAATTAAGCCACAGGTTACAGATGAGCAGTGGTAGATTAAAGACTCTCTGTCGTTCTTTGATTTTGGAACCAAACCACAGTATATACTGTACCTGTATATATCATCACAAATACATTGGAATTTAGCACATTCTACATTGCCTATGAATGTACATTTTTCTCAATAATAGTTACTTAATTCTAGCACCAAAGTATAATGTTTAAATCAGTGGTCCCCAGCCTTTGTTGGTTGGAAACCAGTTCCTCTCCTAGCAAAGGTTTGGCAGAATGGGAGGGTGGTGGGCAGGGAAATGCACATTGCCGACTGTATAATACTGACTTGCTTCCTGTGTGTGTGTGTGTCACTACCATTCGGCCTGGTACCACACTGCTTGTGGACCGGCAGTTGGGGACCCCTGATTTAAACTAAACAGGCCCTTCTTGTTTTGCAGAAAATTTCACATTAAAATAATGATTAGCGTAACATACTACAGCAAAAAGAGCATTAAAATCCAAAATATGCACATCACAAGACTGACAAATGGCATATGCTGGATGGATTTTAACTCCTTCATTACCCTTCAAGTAAGATCACACTGCCTGTTTCAATTGTTATTAAATAAAGCCCTTGTGTTTATAAAAATAAGATTCTAGCAGGACGGCCACAACCCTAGTGTAACAGAATGATAGATGAATATTAATATCATCTCAGTACGTAACAAAAATTCTATCTCATCACTAAGATAGAATACCAAAACGTAAGGGGGTCTTATACTCTCCAGCCTATTACATGACCCATAGCAAAGTTACCCAATGTATTCAACAGCAAATGATATATACTATGATAAGAAGACCTAAAATTAACAGAAATGAAAAAGTAACTTCACTTTGTCATTCAAAATATATAATTGCCCTGTTATCTGAAAAAATATTCTTTGTTCTGTTCGTCTTTTCTCCTTAATGTCGCAATAAAGAATTGTTCCAAAAAAAAAAAAGATTCTATCAATAGCTGCAAAAAATGATTTTTAAGGCAAGAGTAGAGCAATGTAATAGAATTAGTTCCCTGGAGAGGACAAAGACAGAGACAGTTGTTTCACAGAAGATTTTGAATGTATATTTAGCAGATTGGGAGAATAGGGTATTGGTATTAATGCATAGCTAGTGTGTTTATCCAGAGACAGGTCTGGCTAATATTTTGAACTAGGAAGGATTTAAAGTAAAGTAACAAATGCATGCATAGATATTATATATTTAATCAGTTTTTTTTTTTTTTTAAATTCTAAATTGTGTGTTTATATATTAAGATATTTAGCTATTTAGGTTTAAAAATTGGGCTTCTTGTATATGCTTTGTGTAAAGCACCATAGAAAACAATGGGACTGGGTGAGGTCTGTATAACAGCATGACTGCTATTAGTAAAGCTATGAACAGATAGAGAGCAATACAATTTATGATCTTAACTTCAAAGATTACATTTTTACAAGTGCTGTATTTGAAAAATTGCCATGCCAATCCAAATTCGAATTTTGATCTTTTTGGTTACTGGTCCTACAAGTGTTTTTCTTCATCTTAGTCTTAATTTGTGATTTTCAGGTTTGGGAGATATGTAGCTCTCCGGAGGATTTTCATGACCTCACCCCAGCCTTCCGACATAATTATTTTCAATTTTGCCTTCAACATATAAGATTTACAGATAGTTAATCTTCTGCATGGAAAATGGTGAAGAACTAGTTTAGATCTGTCATACTAAATTAGACTTGTGTAAGGTAAATGCAGCATTTAATTTCCATATCTTTCTAATTCTCTAAACTATAACTATGTATGTTTAGAAGCTACAGTCATTTTCATTGCTTTTAAGGAGATGATTATTCTCTAATATTTCTTTCCTAGGAAAAATAATGGCAGTTAAATCATAAAGCTATTGGTAAGGTAGCTGAATTTTACTGTAATAGGCTCTAATAGGCTTAATAAGCTCTGACATGTGCCCTTTAACACCACTGCATAAGAATATTGATAACAGATTGGCAGTGATCAATTAAAATGTCCAAGTCAGCAGAAGCAATACTGTATCAGCTATTTCAAGGGTTGGCAACCCTTGGCTCGTGAGCCAGATGTGGCTCTTTTGATGGCTGCATCTGGCTCACTGACTGTAATGAGTGGTGCTCACATGCAAGCACCGCTCGTTACAGTCTGCCAGCTAATCGCCGGCAAGCGCTGTAGAGACAAAGTTCTCTCAGTGCTTCCAGGTTACTAGCCAATCCGGAGCTGCTGACGTCACGTATGACATGAGTTGGGAGCCAATCGTCACATACAGTATGATGTCAGCGGCTCAGTATTCAAAAGGTCTGAGCAGAGCCGCATGCATATGGTTCTCTCAGCCAAAGAGGTTGCCAACCCCTGATCTATTTGAACACAGTTTTAGAGGGTTAATGGCTAAAGTACAAATTGTTGCATGAAGGTATGAATTCGTCAGCTAAATACTATCGCAAAAGACTGATACGGTCGCAGTAGCGTTTTATAATGAGAATATTGTCGCAATCAAGACTTTACTATGAAAATATTGTTGCAGTCACAAATTTGCTAACAGAATCCACTGTTTGAGAATTCGACAAGTGAACTTTCACTTTAGTCTATAACTTCCTTAATCATTTAAATCAGGGGTCTCAAACTCGCGGCCCGCAGGACGGTAGTTTGCGGCCCCCTGCTTGATCCAACACAGAGGGACTCCTGGCTGACTCCCTCTGTGGTTTGGGGAGGGCTCCTGTGACCCGATCGGTGACAGGAGCTAATAGGAACCTGGGAGCGCATGTGATCAGCGCTTCCGGGTTCCTTCTCCTGTTTAGTGCTGCCAGCTGCTGCAGCAACAGCATGCGCTGTCTATCAACCTACCATTACTTCCACCAAACCAATATGTCTTTATTAGTTAGAACTTCCTATCTATAAGCTAAGTAACAACTAAAAAGTACCTAATATGACACAGAAGGAAAGATATCCACAGAATTAATTTTTTACATAGTGCTGCCAGCCAGCATTAATCCCTTCTCAGTGTTTCTGTGAATATGTTCTTGCATATGTTAACTTTAATTTATCTCCTCCAACTTCAGATTTTGCCTAAGGCAAATGTAAAATGTAGATCCTCGCATGTATATAAGGTAGCATGCTTCTCGTGCTTTAATGAATGCGGTGAATGAATGAGATTAACCATCCATTCTTAGTAAGAGTGATCAGTCAGAGTGATGGTTGTACTAGCAATCCCTGAGACACTGGTTATTTTAAGGGAATAAAGCAGTGGCTAAGACCAGACAATGAGAGTAAAAAGAAACCAGACATTATGGGATCAATTAATCAAAGTATGAATGCAGCTGTTGAACTGTAATTACGTTACATTGCGCAAATAGTTGCAAATTCACAATTCCTTAATCATTAAGTTGCGGATTCCCTTACCGAAATTGTGAACGACACTGAATGTGGTTTTAGATGAAGCGTAGTCACTTGAACAGTAGTGGAATCTTAGCAGACACATAGTGATACGTAGTAACGTCTTACAATGTACAACTAATTGTATTAATGAATAACACATCCCTTTGTATGTCAGCATGTAGCTAGTTTATGTTACATATACACACTTTATGCCACATTACTTGTATGTATGTATGTATAATTTTATTTATAAAGCGCCACAAATTTACGCAGGGCTGTACAATTCAGCGATTCAAGTACAATACAAACAAGGGAAAAGTGCATTAATCAATACAAGTAAAATAAAACAAGGGTACAACAAATTAAGTGCTAGGTAGTGATTGACACAAGAGGTTGGAGATCCCTGCCCCAAGGAGCTTACAATCTAAGTGATCCCCATTTTGATCTGGCAAAGGCAGTCGGGCACATTTGGAGCAGTTTTATGCCTTGCTGAATTTGCTACTGGAGCATACTCCCTGAATAAGTTACATTTGCACATGCATGCGAGGAAATGCAAGCAGCTCTGTAAGTTCACAGCCAATGTAAACAGCCAAATTAGATGCAAATTCAGCTCATTGCAAAGTTTGCTGATGAATACTTGAAGATTGTGAATTGGGGAAAGGACATGAATCTGGAATGGTACGCTACTCTACAAACTTTGATGAATAACCCCCTAATTCTGAAACAGTACATATTTATTAACAAACTATTTGTAGAATAGATCATCTATTGATCAATTGATTGGAATGACATTTTCAAGCTTAACATCTGTCTTAACTCTACATTGTTAAAGAGAGAGCTCAGTATGGAAGGATGAGAATTGCTAATTATCTACTACTGTGCTGCTACGTAGGTTCTTTGATTATTTTATTAGATCATTAGGAACTTCTTTCAGTGACTGATTTGTAAGAAAAAAGACAAAAAACAAGAAATATTATGCAATCATTAGTCTATTAAAATCTTCTAAATTCCTTTTAATAGCATAGAGAGAATGCCATAGACCGTGACAATGTATTTTTGTTTATTGTGAATGCTTAGGGTCATACATGATGCTCTGATATGCTGCTGACTACTAAACAGGGCTTGCCTAGGAATCTTTTTTTTTTTGGAGGGGGGGGTGATAGGATCAGCAAAACATTTCAAAATAGTTTTTAATTCAAACAATTACATTATTACATCTTCCTTTCATCCTTTCATCTTTTTTGATTTTTGCAGGATTCTGAACAACCCCCCCCCCCCCCCCCCCCCCCCCCCCCCCCCCCCCCCCCCCCCCTTGGCATGGCTCCATTTGGAAATAACCAAGATCTAAGCTTCTTGCCATTTCAGGAGGATAGGACTGGAGCTTCCCCCTTGTTTTCTTGCACACTGTTAAATGCTTCATCATTAAGCTGCATGCTGTAGCCTCTGTGGTTTCAGACACCCTTTTAGGGAGTTATTCATCAAAGTCCGAACTGTCGTGTAAATGTCTGTATTCACGTCCATTCGCGACTTCTCCAACTCCGCTTATTCAACAATCTCTGTGATGTGTCACAACCAATTCTGACGCTTACTCCAGTCGTGGACTTACGGAGCTCTTCGCATCAATTTGCATGTGCAGGTAATTCGGCTATTCAGCATGTGACGTATTCTGTCGACGGGCAGATTCTGCAGGAGTACAGCTCTGAATTCACTTGTTTGCCTTCACCTGATCAAAGTGGAAAATTTGATTACAAGGCTCCAGTGTTGCGTAAGGCAACTTATTCATTCAAAAGTAACAATGGTGACTGCAACTAAATAAGTCTACTACTAAACATGAACTAGGCACAAGGTGACATAAAAAATAAGTATTTTTCACTTATATACAGTTAGTGGGATATGATGAGACTGACGTCACTGCCCTTCACTGGAAGAATTCTCCTCACTCTGCATGACTTCTCATCCTACTATTGTGTGACTGACTACAATGCACAAAGCATGCGACAGAGTCTGTCGCTCTCTGCTGCTTCATGAATAAGGAGAAGAGAATTTGCGACTTGCTAATTGTATTGATGTGATCAGATGATGAGATACTATACAAGTCGAATTCGGACTTTGATAAATATCCCCTTAATGTAGTGTACGCCGACGCCTTCTTTCTAAGCAGGAAAACAAGATCTTTTTTTCTCTTGCTGTACAATTTGTTATATTTTAAGAAATATTTATTGCAGCAGTTAAACTGAATCTTGTTTATACTGTGCAGTCATAGAATTTTATATAGTTTGTTTAGCCACCAAATGTACATGCTGGGACTTAGCAAATATGTGAGGGAAGCAATGAAATTGACTTAGATACATGCTTGGATGGATGGGAAATGATGTCATCTGATGTAGACTGTTACACACGCAAGCAGTATCAACATAGTTAATGCTTTTCCACTCATCCAACCTAGGCCACTGCATGGCATTTTCATTGTACCATTCAAGTCCACTGAAAAAAGATGATAATGCAGGAGAAATGTCATTGGTTCTTTGAAGCATCATAGTACAGTCTAAATGATAAGTCTATAGAGACAATTGACCTAAATGTCATTAAATCTCTGTTATCATGTTTATTGTATTTCAGTATTCAACTCAAGTATTATCAGTTGGTAAAAATCCAAAACTTTATGAAAGTAAAATGCTTTCAGCAAATAGGAGACACTGAAGCATGGAATATGATGACCCCAGCATCAACATCTGCACAATTTGTATGTAGTCACCTTTTTCTGTAAAATGCGCCACTAGGTTATAGTAATACAGTTATAATAGAATGAGGGAGAAGTGCTCAGTGCAGTACAGTTTAAGTAAGGGTGAGACATTCAATTCACTAAGGTGTGAATTCGACTGTCGAATTCGCAAACAGCGGATTCCCATAGCAAATCTGCGACAATTTCCCCATTGTTAAGTCACGACAATTTTTTAATGTTAAGATTGCAACAATTTTCCCATAATTGTGACCGCGACAATATTCTCATTATAAAGACGCGACTGTGACAGTAGCAGTCTATTGCGACTATCTTTATCTGCCGAATTCGCACCTATACGCAACAATTATGACTTTAGTGAATAACCCCCTCAGTGTGTCTGTGTGTGTGTGTCAGAAACAGAAAGACTCATAGTGTTATGCACTAAAGTCCTAATTGTTGTGTATAGGTGTGAATTCACCAGCTAAAGACAGTCGCAATAGACTGCTACTGTCACAGTTGCGTCTTTATAATGAGAATATTGTCGCAGTCACGACTTTATTATGGGAAAATTGTTACGGATTTGCTATATGAATCCACTGTTGGAGAATTTGATAGTCAAATTCTTACTTTATTGAATAACCCCCGTGTGTGCATGGCCAGCACATTTATTGTGAGTGTGTAACCGTCTGTGTATGTGAGTGGCATCCAATGCGCTGGAAAGCACAGATGTGAGGGGGAAGTCCTATTCTATGGTGGTGGTGTCCATTATTTGAATACAGGTGTCATTTCATGATACATAGTCAACATATTTCAGAAACTGACAAAACAATCATGTATTAACTAAGCACTGCCATTTCACACCATTACTTTGGCCATAGTTGTGATCAAATTCTGGTGCTGTATGGCTTATTTACTGAAATGGAGGACTTGCATTTAGATTAGGGGTGGCCAATAATTTTTCCCATGGAGTCACATGAGAAATTGATGGTTTTAGAGGGCCAGAGTACATGCGCCTGGCACCTACCGTAATTGGCTCTTTCTGCTTTGAAATATTTACTGTTTATTGCCCTGGCTGACTTATCATTTAATGGAAAGAAATATTTTATTGATTTTAGAATATATTGTCAAGGCCAAGCAATAAGCAAACAATGACATTTTTTTATAAGGTGGCCTCAAAAAGTCATCAGAGTGGGCCATGAATATTGTTCAGAAAACTATGATTAGTACTGATACCAATAGATAACCATAAACCCCTGCCACAATATAATGACACACACAATCTTATAGCATAATTTATATATCCACCCGTTGCTTTGAATTTTACACAGGAGGTTGGGGCTTTCAGTTTAAGCATATTTTATCCAAGGGCCATAAAGGATTGTGTTTGGGCAAATATAGAAATATACAGTATATTGTAAGGAAAGATAGGCACATGAATATGGTGAACAAACATGAAACCTGCTCGATTAAATGAGTGAAATAAACAATGCCTATGGGCCATCAAGTGCTTAGGCAGATTATTGTGTGCAACTGGTCATCTTTAACTAATAATACCACAGGAATAGCAATAGATACAATGGGAAAAAAAGTATTTAGTCAGTCACCAATAGTGCAAGTTCCACCACTTAAAAAGATGAGAGAGGCCTGTAATTGACACCATATGTAGACCTCAACTATGGGAGACAAAATGAGAAAACAAATCCAGAAAATCACATTGTCTGATTTTTTAAGAATTTTTTTTCAAATTATGATGGAAAATAAATATTTGGTCACCCACAAACAATCAAGATTTCTGGCTCTCACAGACCTGTGACTTCTTCTTTAAGAGTCTCCTC
>WMED01024847.1:0-11143 GCA_019650415.1 Pipa parva | reverse complement strand
ATGTGCGTCTATACCCCTTTTGATGCATCCCATGATTCTATTTGCTTTGGCAGCTGCCAAATGTTATATTTGTAGTGTGTAATGCACTTTTCCCATGTCTGTATTAGATTTGTATTGCTGAATTGTACAGCGTTGCATAAACTTATGGCGCTTTAAAAAAAAAAAATTATACATACATACATATGATACAAGATATGACAATGTTGCAATTAAACTGCTTACCAGTTTATCATGATTGAAAGGGTATCAATACTCAAGTAGGCCATGGACAAGAAGTAGTTATCCAGGAGGCATTAAGGTAGCTAAAAATTGCTTCTCATCTACTGGATTCTTTATGGCAAAGTCCTGGCAAAATTAAATATGTATCCCTTACATGTGTATGCACATGTAATGCTGTCAGTCATGCTATTTTTGGTTATGTAATTTACCTGTCCTGACATCTTTTTAACTATAGCATTTACCCTGGTTTGTAATCTAGTAATCTAGCCAGTGAAGACCATTATATTACAGCACTTATTGCTGAGGTTAAACTTTTCTAATTGAGATATGTGTTGGAAGGAGGCATCATTTGTTAATTTCTGTTGTAAACTGACCTTTTATATATTTCATTAATGTATGTATGTATATTTTTATTTATAAAGCAATACTAGGTTACTCAGTGCTGTACAATCCAACAATACAGACAAGGGAAAAGTGCTTAACAAAGAGCAAGTGAAATAAATTACAAGCATAAATACATCACTCTAAGTGCCAGGCCATGACTGAAACAAGAGGTTGGAGGTCCCTGCCCCATAAATCTTACAATCTAAATAGGTGGAAGACTTACATAAACAGATAGAAGGGTAACAAGTGCAGTAACATAAAGTAACAGTTCATTAGTCTATAGGTGCAAATTAAATAAGAAAATAAGCACAACATAGAATAAATAGTTGCTTAAAGATAAAATATAGACACAAATGCCAGTGCTAGTGCTCCAAGAGAATGGATTTCAATTTAGTTTTGAAGATATTGATGGATTGCTCTTGGTGGAGGTAGAGGGGTATAGAATTTTAAAATTTGAAGTCTACCTCATAATTCACTTAAGAATTAGATTTGAGCAATGGCAAGTTAAACAATTCACAAATGGTTATCATCTTCGTAATCACATCATTAGTCTGGCATTTAAACAATTACCTGGTTATTGGCATCATACTGTGTACTACTGAATAGAGTTGTCTCATTTCCATATTTTTATTTCCCCTTTTCTACTGATTTACATACATGGAATCCAGCACAAGCATATTTTTCTTCTTTCAATAATACATATTTAAAGTAAATATTTTTCAAGAATTCATGCAATTACAGTACATCTTAGATTGTTATTGATTGTTCTGCAATTTACTCTCATTAAAATATGGTAGATTATGCATGTCATTGCATCTATTATTATTTCTTTAAGTACAATGTGATCTAGTATGCAAACAAAGACTCATTATTATTGCACTTTTAAGTAATAATAGAAAGATTTCAAGGCACCAGTCATGGGTTTTGAACCCTAGTCTCTCATGCTGTAGAAGGTAATCTTACAGAACTTTCACTGGGGAACTTGCTTTCATTTTTGTTTCCCTGAAAACTATTTCTGTCCTTGTCATCTTTCTGTAGATTAAATTAGCATTTGTATTGATTCAGAGCCTAGCAAAGGATCTGTCAGCTAGTCTCAGCATATTTCTGCCTATTTAAAGCTTCCTTGCTATGCCGTAGGTTCATGTTTCACTAAGTCTCTTACTTCAGCCAGTTACTCCATTCATCTGTGGCTGTAGTTGTTATGTGAAGGTGCATTCCTAGGGACTGTGACCACTCTTAGGTCAAAGTTTAGTACTTGTGGGAACTGCTGGTGAATACCAGGTTACACAGTAGACTCTGTGGAAATTTATAAAAGTCAAAAGATTTTTTGACAGCCTAATGCTGGTGAAACAGTATTTATTTGATTATGCTGGTATCACCTGTTTCAAAATTCTGTTTTCACTATTTAAAAAATTAGCAAAAAGCTTGATGAATATCCACCTCTGCTTCAAATGAGGTCCATGAAAGCCAGTCAACCTTTTCCTCTTCCTACACCTAACAAATATATGTACAACAACCAAAAATGTTGGTGGGTTCCAACTTTTACACTGTTTTAAATTTGAACAGGAAAAGAAACAAACCTTATTTATCTCATCATACTCAGAGCTCTAATTTTAGAACAGACCTCATCATTATTACTCTGTTGGAGTTTTTCTTCTTTTAATTCTTTCTTAGAAATAAGCAGCTTTGGGAAACATAGCAGGCAATATTGATAAAGGCCATGAATGATTAATAAAGCTTCTTAGATTTGCAATCAATACTGCTTCTCATTACAGATATCTCATGCCAAACTATTTTTTTACTATTTGTACACCTATTTGTATTTATTTAACATCTATTTGCTTAAGTTGTTTACTAGAGAAAAACAAACAAATGTTTGTATTGAAGATGCGCTTTAATTAGGAGAAAAGTCAAAATAAAATTGATCCTTGTGCCTCTTATCACCATTACTACAATGTATTTGATTTTTAAAACTATCATGTATACAAGTGGAAAAAAACCTATTTATTTTAATTTATAGATCTGGCTAGTAAGCTAAGATGTGGGGCTCCCACTGTACGTACATCAAAATATCATTCAGTGTCAGCATCCCACATGTTTCCACTCCCATTTGATGTGTATGGAAATAGATTGCTGACTGCAGTGATTATGTGTATAATGTAAAATCACTCTAAGCATGAGGACCATACTGTCACCTTGATTCCTTTACGCACTACCCTTTCCCCACTCTTTTGTTACTCTACCATGGTCGAAAATGCATTATACTGAAACCTAGCAAAGAGACTTTAACCCTCACTGACTATGGGGGCAGTTTTTCCTCAGAAAGTAAAAAAAAAATTCTTAGGGAGTTCCAGTCCACCCCTCTAAAAATAAATTATTTGAGTTAAGACCTGCTTGTGCCCAGCACTCTAGCTCCTTCCTTGAGACCTGAATGACCTCCAGCTGTGTAGACCCCTTGGGCAAGGGAAATTGCTAAGCAGCTTTGACATTACTTTATGGAGTATCTCTTTAATGTCAATGTTAGATCGTTAAATCTCTGAATCATGAGGGAATTAACACTAATCCCATTTATTATCAATAATGCAAAAAAAAATATTGAATACAACAGATTGGTCTCTTTATAGATAGAACCTCATTGATGTTTGCATATGGTACATCCATTTATTTTAGTAGGATAATGATTGTAGGTCTGAACCAAATACTGATCTGGGGAGTGGAAGAAATATTGCCTTGTTCATAGTAACATAGTTTATAAGGCTGAAAAAAACACAAGTCCATCCAGTTCAGCCTATTTTCCTGCAATGTTGATCAAGAGGAAGGCAAAAAACCTATGAGCCAAATATCCTCATATTAAGGAAAAAAATTCCTTCCCAACTCCAATATGGCAATCAGAGTAAATTCCCTGGGTCAAGATCCCGCCTTCAGTTATCTAGTTCCCATAACTTGTAATGTTCTTACACCGAAGGAAAGCATCCAAAGCAGTTTTGAACTCCTTAATGGAATTAACCATGACCACTTCTTCAGGCAGAAAGTCCATAGCCTCACTGCTCTTACAGTAAAGAACCCCCTTCTATGTTGATGCAGAACATTTCTTTCCTATAAAGGTATACTAATCTTGTATAAATAGATTGTGGGAGAGATCTCTGTACTGACCTTTAATATATTTAAAAATAGTTATTAGGTCACTCCTTAATCTTCTTTTTCCTGGACTAAACAATTCAAGTTTTGATAATCTTTCCTGGCACTGTATAATACCCATTCCTTTTATTATTTTATTAGCACGCCTTAGAACCCGATCAAGCTTAACTGCATCTTTCTTGTGCACTGGTGCCCAAAACTGCACACGGTATTCCATATGTGCTTTGACGAGTTGTAAAGGAGTATAAATTATGTTTTCATCATGTGCATCTATGCCTCTTTTGATGCACCCCATGATACTATTTGCTTTGGCAGCTGCCACTTAGTACAGTAAAGTTGATTGTCAACTAGAATTCCTAAATCCTTTTCCATTTCTGTTTTTTCCTCTGTTTTCCTATTTAGAAAAAAATTTTGATATGAATTTTCCCTTCCCATATGCATAACTAGAGATGACCGAATCTATTCTGCAGAATCGTGATTCATTACGAATTTCACTAAAAATTCGATTCGACACAAATCCGAAGTTTATGTTAATTCGGTGAACCGAAGTGCTGTTATTTTTTTATTTTTTTTAAATCGTGCCATTAACATCACAGGATGCAGCTAATGATTAATTAGGTAACCCAGCTCTAAACCCACTTACAGTGAAAAGCCTTCCTTAGCAATAGACCATGCCTCAGTCTTAAACTTCTTAGGCAGTCACTGCAACAGAACAAAATCACACGAAGGGGCTAGGCTGCTGAGAAAAGATAATTGTGTGGCTTTGTGTGATTATTCTGTTGTTACAGCTGTCTGCTGCACTCAGGAACATCCTATTCAATGTCCCTACAAGCATAACCAGCAAAAGTGCAAAGCTTGGTTATGATTTTAAACCTAATTATTCCCTATGGAAATAATTAGGTAAGCCCAGCTCTACATTAGATCTTAGCCTAAAGGCCTGGAACCTAACCCATTTACAGTGATAAACACTAGTGGGAGCAGGGGCTGCCTTTTAAACAGCTAAAATCTCAGGTAGCCTATAAAGTCACATATTATTACGCTTAGGGAGAGTAAAAATGAAAGACAAGAGAGTATAGGTGATACTTTTTATTGGCTAACAGAATAAATGATAAATGCAAGCTTCATCAGGCAATAAGATGAAACTGCGACAATTTTATACAGGAGGGTAAAAAACTACTCACAAAGAGAGTGATTCTGGGAATCAGTACTAATCACGGCATGCTCAATTACTTCCAGCAACACAAAATTGCTCAGGATGGATACTTCTGGAAGACTGCGGGAGGCATGGCACTTTGCTGAGGGAATCACTTACTAATTCCTAGCATGGCGACAGAGCCATGTAACAATCCAAAGCTGAACAAGAATTCACGGTGAGTCAAATAGTCCAGGAATCTTTGCTAAGTTGAGCCAGGAATGTAAAACCAAAGGGAAGAAAGAACATTATTACAGGTGCCGGGATTAGCCAAAGGATAAGGTCAGATAGATAGAGAAGTCAGGAATCACTTGAAAATAGTTTACACACACAAGACACTAGATACAGATTGATCTGGCACAGACCCAGGCGTCTTTCCTAGATTTAACGCCCATGATATAAGAAGCCTTATCCCAGCCTTTAAAGCACTTAACAGTGAGTTCCCTTCATACATCTCTAATATGAACTCAAACAACTTTCCCAACTGTAACCACCATTTTGCATACAAACACCTACTCTCTGATCACATTTCCTAACTCACACCTTCAGGAGTTTTCTTGGCTGCACCTACTCTCTGGAACTTCCTTCCTCACAATGTCAGGCACTTCCAAACCCTCCTAAGTTTCAAACACTCTTTAAAAGCTCTCTTGCAGAGATGCAGCAAAAAGGGATGATCCAAATAAGCTCAGTGATCAGACAAGGTCAAATCTAGCAGCTTTATATAGGGAGGCAATTCCTTCAGTTTGTTAACAGGCAGATTCACAGATATGCTAAAAGGCTGAAACTCGATCCTAATAATTAGAGCAGGTGATTTCAGGAGTGGATTTTGTATTCCAGAACTGTTTTATTTTACCATAACAGCAATAAAGGCGGAGTGCTTCCAAAATCTATTTAGATTTTTGCTGCTTTTGAACCAGATGACACCAGGTATAGCACCTTTTATTTTTTACTGCTGTCTCTATATCACAAAAAACTTTCTTACCTACTGACTTAAAAAAAACTCTTGCTCAAATTTTTTTCAGTCATTTGCTTTTTTTTTTTTTTAAGAACCTCTCTTACTTTCTTTACAAATGAACCCTTTGTTTTACCCCTTTTATTTTCATTAACCCTGACCTGATCCTACCATCGTTACATAACACAAAACAAGCTTTGCATTCAACACTGTGATTTTGCCCATTGTATTATATCCTACATTGTAAATTCCCAATATTATTTCAATTTACATGTTTACATTTATACATTTTATAACATATCCAAAACAAGACTCCAAAAGAGTTATAGAGAACCTCTTTTAAAAGACCTAATAGAATCATATAAATGAAAAGTAACACAAAAATAAATTCCATTTGAATTAACATGTCAGTTATTAAGATCCAGCCCTTAAAATCTTTTCTTGAAAACTGAATGAATGAATTATATTGCTTCATGTCTGTTATGTCTTTATAAAGTGTTTCCCCAACTAAATAAATCATTATCAATAAATCTCCATCAGGAGTGACTACATAGAGAGTAAACCGGTTTATGCCGGCCTGAAGAAAGAGAACAGTTTGGGATGCTAAAATTGTCTTTGAACAGCTTAGTAAATAGGCGAAAACAGCAATATCATTAAAAATTGGCTGTTTATACTGAATTAATTACTTGATAAAATTTGAGATATAAGTATATGTCCCCCATAGTGTTTGGCTATTTAGGGAATGTTACATAGTCCGTGAAATTGTAAATATCAATGAGGGATACACTGCATGCTGATTTTCACACATACTTTGCAGAAGCCAGTGCCCAGGACACCATCTTTAACAGTAGAGAGGGATGAATTGCTAGAAAGGCTGTCATGTTCTTATGAAATTATGCATGCAAAAGAAATAGAAATAATTAGGTAGGTGGCTTGGAAGGGAAAGATAGGGGGTTTATTGTTTTGCTGGTATGTAGTTTAAATGAAAAAATGTAATTTATTTAAATAGCTAAATATCATATTTTATTAGCACATTTGAGAATTTTTGGAAGTACAAACTGAATATAGTAACTATAAATGTATATGATGCATTTTTGACATTACTGTCCTTTTAAGTTGTAAGCCTAGCTTCAGTAGAACATAGGTTTAGGGCTGTTATAAAAGATGAACAAAGCATAAAACATAATTAGGTAACAGGAGAACCAGGCAGTTCATACCTACACAACATTTCTATAACTTACATTTAATCTAAAAAGTAAGGGATTCAATTTTAGGTGATATGAAAAAAAAATCCTATATGACTTTTATTGTACATTGTAATGAATTCCCATTGTCTGATATCATTCAGTCTTTATGTCACTTTAGAGACAGTCATCAGGTAGAAGTAAAGAGCTGTGGAGTCTCTCTAGTGTATGATACTAATTGCACAAAATGTTACCAAAATTCCTTTTAGAATTTCAGTAGCAGGTTTTTGGTGTGGTCCATATTTGCTTCCATTTAGTATATGTCTAAGTGTAGATCAATATTCTGCCTCCCATTTGACCATATCATATATTTCTGTTTTTTCAGAATAGATTTTAGAGAGGGTCACTAGTGAATTGTATACATTGATGGTATTGCATTATCCTGAACTCCCTGCTTCATACTGGAAAAAATGCTAGTGGTATAATTCTTTATTTTTACACGGATAGAAATGATGACGTTGAAGTTATTCATAGAAGCTGGATTGAGATCAAGTACATCATTTTGTAGTTCTTGGAATTAGAATAAGAATTTAGCAAGGGAATTTATCAACAAATACTAAATAGTATATACCCTTGCTATATAAAGAATAAACCAGTGGTGATGTCTGGTTGAATTTCAGAAACTGTACATTGTTTTCAAGAATTGTAGAAAACATTCATTGATTATTTATGTATCAACAATTTTTTACATTTTTTTTTTTCATTCAAACCTACTGGGTATCTATTTTTCCATTAACGTTTTAGAGGACTAACTGCAGAAGTAAACAATATTGGATTCTTTCATTAATTTCATATTATTTTTGTTCAAACTGTACTCATTAACATACATTATTCTTCTCCCTTTTATACAGAGGTGCATTTGGGAAAAAAAATTCTGATATAATTCATTGCTTTAACCCATCAACCTTTTGTTAGTTTTATAAGATAACTTTGTTTTATTTTTATTAAACTATAATAATCTTGGCTAACTAAAATATTTTGCAGACCATATCAGCAGGACCAAGTTATACTGGTTGAACTTAAATATTGTCATTTTTTTGTAATACTTTTCTTTTTATATTTTTATAGTTTACTGACATATCTGGAGGAAATGGTGCTCATTAGTATTCTAACATCATTATGCTGCAGTTCTTTTATACCAAGAGCTCTACAGAATCAACCTATTTCACAGATCCTGCATGAATTTTTTTTTTTTTTGTAAATTATTAATATCAATTACGTTGCTTTGTCTTTCTCAGCAATCAAAATGTACTTGCTTTATGTTGTTTCTTTTTTTAAAAAAACAAACATTTTGCTTCTAGGCTTTAAATCTACTTTATAAACATCACCAGCATGCAAATATGCACATACAAGAAGGACAGGCACTTAAACACATTTCAGGTTTTATTTTGCAAGCTTATTAACTCTTTTTTAGGTTGTTTTTTTTTTTGCTATATTTTTAAACTTCTAACAGCATCGTATAATTTCCTGTAGCATTAAGATCACATAATGTTGTGAAGTAATCTAAACAAGATACAGCTTTATTTTTTATTGAACGCATTAAAAGCATTTTCTCTTAACAAATAGTTTTCTGTCTTACTCCTCAGATTCAAAAGAGAGAGAAGGTACATGTTAATAGGAAATTGCTTACTGGAACAATGCAAAGTTGAAAGCACTGGTCAATACAACAAAAATAAGACCTACTGTAAATATTCTTATTTTCAGCTTAATTGATTATACTTATGTTGATCATGGTTGTGAATTGCCTATACAGACCTGCATTATACCCCACAATAAATGGTTTTCATTATAATCTCACAACAGTACAGTGGGATAATATTTAATGACTCAAGTTAATATAATCTAACTAAAGTTTATGTAGTGAATAGGGTGTACAATGGTGTTTTTCTATATGAACTAGAACCATGGCTAGAATGAGTTTGATGTCATTGTTATGGTCTATCACTTCAAGCTAATTTGTAGAGTTGCATTGTTAACAAATAGCTGTTCTTAGTTCATTTGCATTAAATACATTTCTATTTTAAGAACCAATTGATCCTTTAAAAGTTAAATTGTTTTGGGTTGCCTGAAGAAGGAATATTATGTTCAAGGACCCAAATGAAAATCGTGGGCATGAATATTTTCTAAGAGGAACCAAAATAGGTTTATAAGTTCTAAGAACTCTAAAAACTCTGTAGATCTCTATGTACGTATATCTTTATATATTCTCCTCACCTTTTACATAATCATTTTTTAAGCTTGCTGGTGTCTTACACTTCCTTTCTCTTCACATTTTACTTGCTGCTATTATCTTTCTCTTCCCACCATTCATTTTTCTTTATCCATTGCTTAATAAGTTAACCTTAGGCTGTATAAATGGTTTAATATGCACCCTTACTGTGAAATATTAGGAAATCATTTAGATGTTCCTTAAGAATCAGCCTAAATAGCATTATTTCTTAAATACACAAATATGGTATGCTAGAGCAACTGATAAACAACCTTCTAAAAAGAATAAGTACTTTCAGGACAGCATAAACATGGAGAGACTAACTACTGCTTAACATTCATACTAGTATTGAGGAACACGTTGCTCAATACTGTGTGAAGGCTTTAAAAATGAATAAATTGAGAAGTCATGACAAAATGAGTACCTGTAATGTTGCTGACTATAGGGAAGAAAGATAATATGTGCAAAACTGGAACAGAAAAAGACAGTAGGCAGATAATGAAGGTAGGAAGAAATTTTAAGAACAGAATTCTATGTGAAATATATCTTTATATATTCCCCATATATCATTTTACATAGTTGAATTCACCAGTAAGATTGAAAAATGTCACAAGTCCATCAAATTAAAACTGACGATCTGGAGGATGGTGAAAAGCTCATTTAAAACTTAGGTTTTTAACATGGAAAAAATCATTTAAGACCCCTGAAATCAATTAGATTTGGTCAATATTCTATTAATTATTATTAATTTAAAGGGTATGTAAACCCTATCTATAAAGAAAGCCCCATTTACCTACTATCAAGCAATAAATTGATTAAGAAACTACTGACTCACCTCTTAACTCAGTAGGGCTCAATATCCCCCTGCAACTGCATTGTCTCTGTAAACAGGTTCCGTGTAAAGGCAGTGTAGGGTTAAAGCCATGCCCCCTCCTCTCTCTGGCTTCTCTCTCCACAGCGGACCCACAGAGACGGTGGGACAAGTCTTAACTTCACATGCTCAGGATTATAAACAGGCTTTTTGGATAAGAAGAGAGGGAGCGGTTTTTCCCACAAACAGGTCTCTGTGATGTCAATTGAGGGGAGGGGCTTATCAGTATTGGACAGGAAGAGTCTGTACACAGAATGTGAGGGAAAGCAGGGCTTCTTAAACAAAAGACATGTACAACTGATCCCAAAATCGTTTTTACATTTTAATGTTTAAGTTGGCTTTCTATATGTATACATGTCAGATATAAATAATGTTTTTACCCAATCTTTTCATACCCTTTAAATAACTCTCAATGTTATGTTATTTTTTTATTCTACTAAAATGTGGTCCTAAAATGCAATTTTACTTCTCATAATTTTCTTATGAGCACCAGGAATCTATATTACAAGGTAATTACATTATTGTATTTTTCACTCCATAAGACACACTTTTTTCCCCCCAAAAGTTGGGGGAAAATGCCCGTGCATCTTATGGAGCAAATGTTAATTTTCTTCAGCTGCTGTGGGGCATGGTGGAAGAGGGGGTGCTGGTAAAACAAAATCTACCCCATCCAGGTGCACCACAGAAGCTGATGAAGATGCAGATTACTCACCTCCTCCAGCGTTCCAGTGATGCACCTCCTCTAAGCGCTTCTCCACACTGAGGTAAGTTGACTGCGATGGCGCTTCTTGGCTGCTTTGGATCTTGTCGGCTCTATTTGCCGTGGATTCGGCAGCTGCCGGCAAGACCCGAAGCATCCAAGGAGCGCTGTAGTATTCAACTTAGCTCACTGTGAAGAAACATTCAGAGGAAGCGGATCGCTGGAATGCTGGTG
>WMED01024846.1:0-11143 GCA_019650415.1 Pipa parva | reverse complement strand
TGTGGATTTATGTTTTTTGGATACAATCCGGGTTAGCACCCGAACATCCCTTTCAGACAGACAGCTTCCTCTTGTGTCTACAGTTAATCCTGTTGGATAAGTTTCGTCCTTCTTAGTGGTTGCTGACATTACCCTGGACACTGTGGCTCTTGATACATCACAAAGACTTGCTGTCTTGGTCACAGATGCACCAGCAAGACGTGAACCAACAATTTGTCTTCTTTTGAACTCTGTTATGTCACCCATAATGTTGTGTGCATTACAATATTTTGAGCAAAACTGTGCACTTACCCTGCTTACCCTGCTAATTGAACCTTCATACTCTGCTCTTACTGGTGCAATTTAGCCATGAAACCTCCCACACTAAAATGACAGGTGTTTCAGTTTTTTTGTCTAACCCCTGCATGTGTATATACTGTATATATATATATATATATATATATAAAACCGTTGGTGACCAGACTGTTCCTTTATCTGTTGCAGAAGAAGCAAAAAAGTGATAAGGAACTTTTATTTTAACTTTTACTTTAAGTAAAATATGTACCTTTAACTGAAAGAGCTTAGTACAAGTATATAATTATATTATATTATATTATATTATATTATATTATATTATATTATATTACAGTATATGAAGGTGGGACACTATTGAAGTAAAGTAGAAACCAAAAAACCAAAATAATAGCTTTATTTAAAGATCATTTTATTTTCATAGGCATTGTTTGATGAACTAAGAATCCATGTAAAACCCGACCACCTTTTTGTCATTCAACACGACGGCCCTTCCAATAATTTTCTCCACTGTCACTCTTCTGAAACAGCCATGCACACATTCCACCACTCTAATTGGATCAGTTGCATTCCAGCTAATGTCTTGGAGGACACACATATCAACGAAACACCAGGCGACTGGTCAGGTATGGGCGAACAAGACAACAAATCCTGCTCCATAAGGTTGATTGGCACTACAGAAGAAACCTCTCCAATTCTAAGCCAAAATTCTGGCCTGCGCCATTCTGGACAGTACACCATCACAGCATTCTTCAGGAACCAAGAATTTAAAGCCAACAGATCCTGCACCTTCCAAGTTATCTCTCCAGTTTCAGATATACTTGTTATTTATCCCACTCCACAGCAGGACATAATTTACATTCCTACTAATAACACAACTGTAGTCCTGAAGATACTCTCTGGGTCCAATGCTACAGCCAATTGGTCAGGAAGCCCTGAAAATTGGAGCTTTCAACCAGTATGCCCCCCTGCCGTAGCTGCTCTTACTGAAGAGTGTGTTGAAAAAGATGATGTCTGGTATTCAGAGATTCACCTAGATGGGCTTAGCATGGCATTAACAGATGTTTTATTTACAGTGAAGAACATGGTTAATTCAGAGACCCTAAATGTCAAGGTTAAAATGGAGGATCCTATTCGAGGACTTAGTGCCATCCCTTTCCCTCAGGCAAGAGTCTTGGTTAACACCCGCGTGGTAAGTTACATTTCTGCAGTTACCTTTTTTTTTATTATATTGATATCTTCTTAGTAAAGTTAAATATGTATGGGATCTGCTCCATGTAATAAATACAATCCACTTTCGTACCTCTCCTAAAATCATTTTATTTTTGGAAGTGTAGAGGACCAAGAGTTCAATGGCCCAGGGACAATTTCAAGATTGTTTTGGTTGTAGTTGATTTTTTGGTGTTTTCTTAGAAAAACTCTGTCACCAGCTAATGAGAGATTGAGATAAGAGTTAGGATTAAAGCCCAGCGGAGGACACCTAGATTATTTTTTTCTAGTGACCTGTCCCCTTAAGAGGTTTAGGATTTTTTGGTGAGTAAAAAAAAAAATTCACAGCTTTTTTATTACCATTCAACTCCATGTAAAAATCATCACCAGAGATTATTCTCTAAAGTCTGAATTCGACTGTTGGATTCTCAAACAGCGGATTCCCCTATCAAATCTGCGACTGCGACAGTTCTCCCACTGTAAAGTCACGACTGCGACAATTTTTAAAGTTGTGGCTGCGACAATATTTCCATAGTGAAGTCATGACTGCAACAATATTCTCATTATAAAGACACAACTGCGACAATAGCAGTTTATTGCAGCTCTCTTTAGCAGACAAATTCACACCTTTACGCAACAATTCAGGCTTTAGAGAATAAGCCCCTACAGTTGTTTCTACATCCCACTTATAATAAGATTTTCAGCCATTTTCTCTATTTTTCCTCTGCAGAATAATGTAGCCTCAGTGGAAGCTGGTACTAATGTGTCGTTTAAATGGACAGTGGATGACAAAGCATCTTTTACGTACCATGATGTGGTTTTTAATGTTATAT
This sequence comes from Pipa parva, assembly GCA_019650415.1. Classification (NCBI taxonomy): domain Eukaryota; kingdom Metazoa; phylum Chordata; class Amphibia; order Anura; family Pipidae; genus Pipa; species Pipa parva. Next base: position 8,810 of record WMED01024846.1, on the reverse strand, counting down.
ATCAATCAGCTGCAGTTTACAAACTCACAGTAAGTACACTATGTTGCTTTTCCCAGGTGAGAAGTTCACCGTGTGGATATTTGGAGATATTGGTAGGTGACCAGATTTAAATAGGAGCCTCCGGGGCACTAGTCAGAAGCCTTGTTAGCACAGTAGAGTAGGTGAAGAAGAATAATTCTGCTTACTGAACAAGCCCAAGGGCAGATAGGAGGGACAGCAGACTTAAGGAGCATCTTGCTGTCACTACAATTGTTCTTGTAGGGTAGATCTTGTAAGAGGCAACAGGTGCAAAAGGTAAATATAGCATGGGTTGCTTTCACCCCAGTAAGGAGACACTGTGGGTTATCACCCCAGTTGGCAGCATCAAGTTGCCATAAAATCATACAATGATATCCATTGATGAAAACTGGAACAAATAAAGTAAAAAATGTTCTTTTTTTTTTCTTACTAAATTTAAGTTGCAAGCTTCTTAGACTGTTTACTGTAGATATCTTCATCAGGCAACTAGCAAAGGCAGTGGATCTGATGCCAGGAACCTAAGCTGTTTCTGTCCATGCTGAAACCTGTTTCTTCTGCTAAAAAAATCTTTCTAACGTGCCTGATTTTATTGGGGTAATGTGGTAAATGGTGTTGCATTAAAAAAAAAAATCAGGAGAGCATTTATTTCAGGGGTCAGCAACCTACGGCTCTCGAGCCAGATATGGCTCTTTTAATGGCTACATCTGGCTCTTTGACTGTAACGAGCGATGCTCACATTCAAGCACCACTTGTTACAGTCTGCCAGCTAATCGCCAGCAAGTGCTGTAGAGAGAAAGCTCTCTCAGCACTTCTGGGTTGCTAGCCAATCTGGAGTCGCTGACGTCACCGCTCTTCCAGGTTGCTAGCCAATCTGGAGCCGCTGACATCCCCTATGTGACATCACATATGACGTTCTTCGGCTCCGGATTCGAAAGGGCTGAGCAGAGATGCACTATATGGCTCTCTCAGCCAAAAAGGTTGCAGACCCCTGATTTATTTTGTTGTTCTGGTATTTTATAATCTAATTCTCTCTTGTAGTCTGGTTTATTGTATCTGGGATACCTCTTATGAAAAAATACCACTTATTTTTCTAGCTGACAGCTTCAAACCATGTAAGCAATGCCAGTGTTAGCTACAGCGTGATGGTAGAAAAGATGAACTTGATGAGGGATCTTGTAGTTTCCGGGGTCCCACTCGTTGCCACCCAGAATGCATTGCTGGAGTTGTCAGCAAGAGTACTTGTTGATTCTGCAGTGGAGGCTACATTCAAGTAAGTTGTACTTTCATTAAAGGAGAAATACATACATTTTAATTAATGCTCACTATACTAAATCAATACAGTAAATTATCCCTGTGTCTGACTCAGTTTGTATATAAATATTAAAAAGCACTTTAAAATAATACCTTTGAAAAGGGCATTACTGAAAGGGTCCCATTTCATTGTTGACAACCATTTTTAAAACATCTGTTTGGCGAGTACATTGAAACTGCTACTCAATGTAGGTTTATTATTTCCCAATAAGTAATAATAAATTGAGACCTGTGCGGTTTGTCCATCAGGTATACAGTGTTTTGTAACAGACTGAAAATTAAAAAAAAAGATAATGTATTTACTCAATAATGTACTATTTTTGTGTCAATGGCTCTATCTGGTAGCCACAGTGAATGTACCAGCCCACCAAATCCATTATAATTGCAAACCTTATGTTCCCCAATGTGATATAATTAATTTATTGATTTGAAAGGTCCTTCATACTTTTGGGCTTCCACCTATGTTTACCATAGTGAAGTTGTGACACCATCAGTATTCCCATAGTGAAGTCGCGACTGCATCAGTATTCAATAGTGAAGTCGCGACCGCGTCATTATTCACATAGTGAAGTTGCGACCGCATCAGTATTCACATAGTGAAGTCACGACCGCATCAGTATTCCCATAGTGAAGTCGCTACCGCATCAGTGTTCACATAGTGAAGTCACGACCGCATCAGTATTCACATAGTGAAGTTGCGACCGCATCAGTATTCACATAGTGAAGTCACGACCGCATCAGTATTCCCATAGTGAAGTCGCGACCGCGTCATTATTCACATAGTGAAGTTGCGACCGCATCAGTATTCACATAGGATGAGAGAAGAATTGCCCTCTGCTATTACTGTCTGTCTTATTGACTGCAACATACTAAAGTGTTCTGCTTAATAAATAAACATGTGTTACCTCTTTAAACTAAAGGACTCTAGTTTCTAACGTGGGCAGGCAAGTATAACTCCTGATGGGTAACATTAGCATTACAGTGTGTTTCAGTTACAGTATCTATATGCTCATTTTCCTGCTTGTCTTGGTTGCTTAAATGCCAACAGTTCCAAATCATTGTTTTGGTTTCATATTATTTGTTTCAGCTGGACATTTGGAGATGGCACATTCCAAGTATATCATTATAGTCCTCCATATAACCAGTCGTTTCCCGTACCTAACCCATCGGTCTATCAAGTGCTGATAGAAAATAACGTCACACATGCCTATCGTGAACCAGGTACAGAAAAAATACTCGAGGATCTAAATATTTGGCATGGCCAGTTACTGTCAGAATTGCCTTTGCTCTTTTAAGACTATAGTACATGAGTTTACCTTTTAATCGTTTTAAATAAACGTTCGTATTGTGTAATCTTTGCCAATCTACAGTCAGAGGGTCACAACAGAAAAGAAAAGTTAAAAGAATCATAAGACCAAACATTTTCTGATTGTCTTAAGGGAAGAGTGGGGAAATACTTAACAGTAAATATATTATTCTCTTACACTGAATCCTGCTCTCATAACATGCCGATGTCTTCTGTTCTTGTTGCAATCCTCTTCATTTCCTGTTCAAGCGCAGTAGCCAAAAAGGTGATGTTACTCACCAGCGTGTCCCCCGAAGTGCTGGGGGAGGAGCCCACACACATTAGGGGAGGAGAACTCCCCTGAGAGCGAGCGCTCCTTCAGTGCAGGCCACGGACCTGGCTTAAAAACTGTCAGATCGGGTCCGCGGCCTGTACTGAAGGCAGGCTTGGCGACGGCTCGCATGCCATAGGTTCGCCATCCCTGGTATATACCAATTCTGCCATGAGAAATCTTGCTTTGTAGATGACCACCTGATGAAGGGTGGTTCAGTCCCCTGTAACATTGTTTGTTGAGTTTGTAAAGATGGCACATTAAAGCTTCAACTTTTGGATCATTTAGATGTCCTATGTATCTTCTACTTATGGTATAGAAGGTGGGGTAATCCCTCAGGCTATCTAGTGTGTAGCCAGATTCTACAGCAACCCACAGTACACACTCAGTGCACTTTTAACTGCTCCATGAAAGAGTGTAGTATCAGTAAAAGTTAATGGAAGTGCAGCAAATTGAAAAGTTGATGTTAGCAACTGAAATACATTTTATCATGGAAGTATTATCGAATACATGGATAGCCACAAACTGTGTCCACTTACAAAGCTAGATGCCCACAAAAACACTACCAGCAGCAAATGAGTTAAAAAGCAAGCAACAAACTATTCCAGCAAAAAATAGCATTAAAAGTGAGATGCCAGCAACAAAGTATCTGCAAAGGCAAATGAGCAGAAATCAGCAAAGTATCCAAATGGCCAAAATCAGCATTACATAAATAAAGAAAATATAGAACATGTTTGCACAGGGTATTGGGTCTTATAGATCTGACATAATATTTGTTGCATTATTTATTGGGGGGGTTAGTGGTACTTTATTTTATGAGATAATAGTTTTACCAGTTTTGATCTGTCTCCTGCTAGTTTAGACTGTCTGAACACTGCATTCTACATCAATCTTTTCTTTGAGCTGTTAAATCTTCCCTTCTGCAGTTTAATAATTTTTTTTCTGTGTTTTAAACAGGAGCATACAATATGACGTTATGTGTTTCCAACGTGTTTGAAAACCGGTCTCAGCTAATGCGCCTGAAAGTTCACAGTTTCTTACTTAACCTCAGCATAAACACTGATGCAGTTTTAGTGAGCGGCAGACCGTCAATTTTTACAGCCACAATAGAACCATCACCTTTTGAAGTGCTCTATGACTGGGATTTTGGGAATGGTACAAAACTGTTGAATATCAGTGACAATACAGTAAACCACACTTACATGACCGCTGGGATAGTCATAGTCATCGCCAAGGCCAAGAACTTCTTAAATGAAATAGTTTGTAATGAGACCTTCCATGTTTATGAAGAGATAAAGGGGTTAACCATTACCTCTGATGAGCCAACTGAGAGGGGTCTGCCAACATTTATTAATGCCTCTGTAGAAACAGGAGACAATATAACATGGACCTTCAACATGGGGGATGGCAACATTTTGGAGAGCAATGAGCCTATAGTAAACCATGTGTATTCCAAAGATGGAAATTATACAGTCAATGTCACCGCAAGTAATCCAGTGAACTCCATCTCTGAGACTCTAAATGTTCGTGTGTATGTCCTTCAAGTTTTAAGAATAGAACCATCTGACTGCATCTTGGAAAATCAAAATGTAACACTGACTGCAGATGTCACTGGAGATTATGAAAATTATATTTTCAACTGGACCTTTAACAATGGCTCTTCTATTATAACCACATTTGGCATTCCATCAGTAGAGTATAACTTTTCTACAAGTGGCATATTTTCTCTACTCTTAATTGTCTCTAGTCAAGTTAACAAGGCTAACTACTATACCAATGTTTGTATAGAGCCTGAAATATTCAATGTTACCCTTTTGCCAAAGAGCCAATATGTGAGTCTTGGCAATCTCACTCATTTTCAAGTCACTGTATTTCCTGTCTATCAGTATAAATATATTTGGGATTTTGGAACAGATGTTCAGTCCAGTTGGAATGAAGTCAGTTACATGTACAAGGTTCCTGGAGTATATACAGTTTCTGTTTTTGTGTACAATAATGTGTCTTCCAACAATGATACAGCCTTTGTGGAAGTTCAAGAGCCAGTGGGGACTGTCTCAATAATACACAATAATACAAGTGTTTTGGAAGTTAATCAGACGTATCAGTTTACAGCAGTTAGTTATGGGACAAAAGTTAAACATCACTGGGATCTTGGAGATGGCAACACTCAAGAAGGTGAAACAGTAATTCATTCTTATCAAAGCACTGGTAACTTTACAATCAACCTACATAGCTACAACAATGTCAGCTGCAGTAAGGCTAGTTTGAATATTAGTGTGATGACAAGGATACAAGGGCTAACCATGAGTGCTAATTGGACTGTTGTACCATTAAACAGCTCTGTGAGTTTCACTGCCTTTCTTCAGGCAGGAGATGATGTCTGTTACATGTGGATTCTATGTGATCGTTGTACTTCCATGCCTGGACCATCAACAATTACTTATACCTTCCGGTCTGTTGGCACATTCAATGTGATTGTTACAGCCAAAAATGAAATTAACTCCTTACAATACAGTGTTGTCATTCATGTCCTGGAAGTAATTGAAGGACTCTATATTGTGACAACTGATTTGGTGAATGATTGTTGTTTTCCAACAAATAAAACACTTATGCTCCAAGCAGGTGTGATTGAGGGCACTAATATTTCTTATAGCTGGGATGTCTTTAAAAATTACAGCATCATTCAAAGTAGCTTTGGGAAGACCTTTCAGTTTACTAGCATGGAAGCTGGAATTTGTATCATTCATGTGAAAGCTGTAAACATGTTGGGAACCACCAGTGTTAGCAAATCCATTGAGTTCATTGACACTATAAGCCAAATGAAACTTTCTGCTTTCCCTAACCCAGCTTCTGTTAACGTCACTGTTAATATTAGCATGATTCTGAGCAGTGGATCTGGAGTCATGTACACTTGGTATCTTGAGGATAGTATTATTTGGTTCACCTATGAATCCTTTATCCTTTATCCTTTTCAGAAAACAGGTGTTAAAGAAGTTTTTGCTGTAGCAAACAATACCTTGGGATCAGTAAATTCAACAATCATTATTTTTGTTCAAGAGCCCATTAAAGGATTAGCCATTTTAATCATGGATCATAGAGGCGATTATGTAGCAACAGAGGATGTTTTATATCTAAACGGTATTGTTCAAAAAGGAACAAATGTGTCTTGGTTGTGGAATCTTCCTAATGGCACCAAAGAAGAAAAGGAAGTGATGGTTCAATTCTGTGAAGCTGGTTCATTCTTTATCACATTAAATGCATCTAATGATGTGAGCTGGGAAACTGACAGCAGAAATATAACTGTTCAAGACAGGATATCAGGTTTGAAGCTGCTGGTGAGCAAAAAAGAGGTGGAGCCAGGAGCGAACGTGACATTTACAATCCATGTGTCCTCTGGTACATCTGTCACCTACAAGTTAACAATCAATGGAGATTACTCGGTTTTGCTCAGTGACACATTTTATACCCATGAGTTTACAAAAATTGGTGGATATCCCGTGACTGTGGTGGCACATAATGAAGTTAGTGAAGAGAGGGATACTGTCATGATCTCTGTTCTTGAAGCAATTAAGGACTTGAAAATAGTAAATTGTTGTGAGATCGCAATGCCAGTTGGAATAGAAAAGAGCTTTATTGCAGAAGTCAGCAGTGGCTCCTTTGTTGCATACAATTGGCAGTTTGATTTACATGGTCATTTCACAACTAGTTTAGCGGGTAAAAATGTAATTTACACCCCAAAGGTTGCTGGTCAACTGACAATTCACTTGAGTGCATCAAATGTTTTGGGGAGTCTGAACATCACTAAAATGATAAAGATCCAACATCAGATCATGGATGTAGTGCTTACCCCTGTCAATACTTTTGTCAATAGAAGTGTCACCTTTGAAGCTGTTGTGCAGCCAAGTGCTTTGAATGTTTCTTTTCTGTGGAAATTTGGGGATGGATCACCTTCTCAGATCACTAATATTGGATATGTAAACCATACCTACCGGGCCCCTGGAGATTACTTGGTAGAGGTAAATGCCTCTAACCTGATAACCTTTTATATAGCAAAATTAACAGTCAACACACGGATCCTGGAGTGTGTGGAGCCTGTAGTAGAGCTTGCTTTGCCTCCTCAAGTGATCATGAGAAGATCCCAAAACAATTATATTGAAGCAGAAATTGACCTGCATGGTTGCATCAGCTATCAAACAGAGCACCTATGGGAGATATACAGAGCCAATAACTGTCTTCAGTACCACAAGACAGAAAAAGTCTATCTTCAAAATGTTGATGTAACTCGACCCCAACTGGTAATACCTAGGCTGGCTCTAGATATTGGACACTATTGCTTTGTGTTTTCAGTGACCTTTGGAGACACACCTCTGTCTAGAAAAAATTTTGCCAATGTTACTATGATGCCAAGCAGGTTGGTGCCCATTATTGATGGAGGCTCTTACCGTGTTTGGTCCAATAGTCGAGATCTGATTCTGGATGGGAGGAAATCCTATGACCCAAACCTTGCAGAAAATGAGCAAACTCTACTGAAATACTCATGGACTTGGACATCAGTTACAAAGGTGAGATGCTGATGACTAAAATGGAAGGTTGTTGAGGTTATCATTTCTTTTTTTATACATTGGCTGTTTGAGTAACTGCTTGTTATTCACCAATAATATGCAATTATTAAAATCAGAGCAGCATTGTGGTAACTTTATCATGCAACCTATACTTTATCTATAATAACAACCAGAAAGTATGGCTTTCCTCATCCTTTTTCACTGTTCAATTTTATTGCAACTACAGCTAAATGGCTTGAAAACTTGGGCATTGAAATTATTGTATAGTAAAACTCCTATGCCTGTATTTTTGAGTAGCCGACTAGCAATTAAAATACAAATGAATTGTGAGTGATTCTATGTATCTGGCAACATTTAATAAGCTGAGCAGTGGCAACATTTTTTAGTATAGGACTATCCATAGGGGTATATGTATACAAGTCAAAAATACTTTTGACAATTTTAATGTTTGTAGAATCTTGGTAAACAGCACTATTAAATTGATAACACTCAATCAGACTAATCTTAAAGCCAAAACATGTTTGCCTAGATTATTGTTGTGATAAACCCATTTTTTTCCCCATGGAGATGGTCCAGCAGCTTAGTGATGTAGATCAGTCGAAAAACATTGGTAATATTGGTAACCAGTGCAACAGGAGCCTCACAGAAAACGCTGCAAAGTGTGTTGGTTTTAACGCAGAAATATTTGTTTATATCGATCTTTTTATGAAATTGCCATTTTTTTTTTTCAAGCCTATCTAAAAAATTTTTGAACGTAAAAATGCAGTGAACAAATATTACTGACCAATATGCCAAAAATAGTGGCAAAGAGAAATGGTTAAAATTGTCTTCATTATGCGTATGTTTACCCTGTGAATGATGGAAATTAAATACAGGGTGTTTACTGTAGGTCCTTGTTATAACAGGCAATACCAAGTCACCTCTACTTCTCTTGACTAACTTGCTCCTTCACTTGTAAACAAGCACTGATATTATACTTCATATCCCTGCTTTGAAGAAAAACATAAACAATCAAAATAAAAGACCGTGTCCATTTCCTTATCTCCACATTCCTTAAATTATATGTAGCAGGTGTAAAATTAACAGGAAAGGCATGGATTCAGGTAGCAATCACATTCATTTTAGAGTACCTTAACGACTTGAAGCAATGCAGTTTCCATCAAAATATATTTTATACAGAAGCCACAAGTCACTCACTATTTATGTGCAAACTGACGGTTCCTTTGTAAGATGTAAGGTGATATTTGCATTTACAAGTGCTGGTCAACGAATTAGAATAATTTGAAATAGTGCAATCATGAAA
>WMED01024845.1:0-11143 GCA_019650415.1 Pipa parva | reverse complement strand
AGGATGCCCCCTTGTTATACTTACAGTTCTTGGTATAAATAGATTGTGAGACAGATCTATTATTATTAGTGCGGCTAATGGCACATTTTTCATAGCACTGGAAAATGGGGCACTGAATTTCTTTGAATCACTGCAATTATAAAGCTGTCAGCACATTAATTTACTTTGCTTTAAAAGTTACCACCATTAGCCCCACAGTGCTAGACTGATTGGGGCAAGGCTGTTGTTGCTCACATACAATAACAAGAACCAGAGACTCTTAAAAATAATAGTAACCATTTTTTAGTCCTTTGTGAAATATGCCACAGAGTAATCAAAACAGCAGAACTGCAGTGCCGGATAAACTAATAGCAATACCTTTAGCATAGCTGATCTCACAACAATGTGCTATACTGTGAGCACAGCTAGGAAATTCAGGTTAAAAAAGCCAGCTCTCTCTTACTTAGCTAAACTATCTCTGTGCTTGCTGAAGCTTTCCCTGCTGTCTTCTAAGACATAATCAGCAGTTGGGCGAACTTTACCTAACTCCTTCTTCACTGTGACCCTTAGCCAACCAATGATTTGTAGCCTTTTACCAGGAGAATGTAAGTCTAGACATACATGGCATAGAAAGGTGCTTTCACTGAGGAATCCCATACATGGAGCCTGCACAGAAACACAGCACAGAAAGCACAGGGACTAGTCAGTTCTTCTCAGGAATCCTATCTCTGTGGGAGAATTACTTACATGAAACACCGCTGAAAAACTAGTAGATTGGTGTACATACTTAATGTGCAGCGACAGACTGGCTCGCCAGGACACCAGGAATATTCCCAGTAGGCTCTGGTCCCAGGTGGGCCTTTCTGGCAGGCCCCTGGGGCATGAGGGAGCCCACCTAGCAGGCTAGCCTGATAGGGACGAGACTCCCTCTCTTCAGCTGCATCACTTGACGTCTTATGTCATCTCCTTGTAAGCCAAGAACCCCCAGTCAGATGCTGTCAATGTGTCATTACCCTATACAAAAAATAAAATATTTAGCATAGATATATTTTCTGGTATTTTCTTATTTTATATCAAATTATTAAAGTATGACTTGTTTTCTGTATTTTGCCTGCATATCCCTCATTTTAATCAAACATTCTGTAGAGAACCAAATGATTAATCTTAGCGTTACCAAATTGCAGAAGACATACCTGCAGCATGTTAAAAGAAAGCTAGGTTAACTTTATTGGCACAGACATTCAAATGAGATGCTTTGTTAACTGAAAATATTTGATTGCAAGCGACCGCACATTAAGGAGGACATTTGGCTCAACAGTAGAAAAGCAAAAAGGCACATTCTGTGCCTGCCCACCCCTCTAGTGTTCTAATCATTCCACCCATTTGGGTTCAGTGGAAAATCTTTCTGTTCCCAGATTAAAGGTAATCCTAGTAAGTTAAAATGAATATAATGAACAGGGAGGATTTGCAGCCCCAAGGGTTGAACATATTCCAATTTGATAAAAAAGGAATATTGCTATAACTCCTTAATATAAATTAAAGGAAGGCAATAATAATGAAAGGAAATTAAATAGTAAAGGGAGCAAAAATCATTTAACCCTCCTCAAGGAGTATTGTATTATCTAAATTAATAGACAGTAACCCTTCATTGGACCTGACTTCCTCAATGCTTTTCAGTATAACTTTTGAGGTAAAAAAGTAGGTTACTCATTGTCTGTATAATTTTCTAAGTAAGAAAATCTTGGTAAAACTGATTCAAGGTCCAGATGATAAAGAGAAGCAACCTTTGACTGCTATCAGTGTCATTGAGAACAAAATAGAGGAATCTGGAGCTTCTCATATGCAGAAATTCTTTAATAACAAGTGTGTTGTGCCCAAAATGTGTGTTATTAAACGATTTCTGCTCCAGATTGCTCTATTTTGTACAGTACATATCTTAAGATGGTGATAGGTGGAAGAAATGGAGCGAGCTGCTAATACTTGCACAAGATTACACACTTTAGGGTGAAATTTGATAAACTTGAAAAGGCTGATTCCCTGTAGAACTCGGTTGTTTGATCCGTAAAAATTGTTCAATAATATTCGATTGAGTTTTACTGTTCAAAACTTTTCGATTGGATTTTTTGATGAAAGGTAGCCGTAATTTACATTAGTAGCATATGGCTACCTTTCCATCAAAAAAAAAAATCCAATAGAAAAGTTTCGATCAAACAGCCGAGATATACAGGAGATAAAGTCGAAAAGGCTGAAATCAGCCTTTTCCAGTTTGTTAAATTTTGCCCTATGCAATAAATTTCCTATCACCATCATGTTATCATGAGGAAAAAACCAAATTGTTAATTTTATAACAAACCTGACAGAGGTTATGCAATGAGCAATAGTGTGTTCATGGAGAGCTTCATACAACAACAAACTGCTTCCAAAGATGAAAGAGCATAAAACATGAACTTTCTTGAACATTTTATGAATTGGACTAGGAAGACCATCTGAAGATCCCTCAAGTGACTGACAAACAGCCAAGCTGCCTGTAAGAAATTATATCACAACTGCTGCCTATAGAAAAGCCTCTTGGACTCCCAAATAGGTCATTAACTTATAGTGGGATGTATTTGGCTTTTCTGGTTATTGATTTGCCAACCATGATGAAACAAATTTATGATAGGTGTCTGTTCTGCATTTTTAGATATTTGAATTTAACAGATTACTAACTAGATAATGACTGACTCCAAAATCTTGTCTTTCAGACTCTTTTAGGGTAAATAAGGTCTTGGTTTATGTCAAAGACAATATTGCTTAGGGAAATGGAGAACATCAATATGCAAAAATTTTAATGCCAATGGTTGATCTTAGAAACCTCTGATGGGACATGGCTTTTATAAATTTAATTTTAGATATTTGTAGTAGAACAAAATACTTGAACCTTCTCTAACCTCAAATCAGAGTTAATGCCCCTGGTGGTTTATTTTCCAGAAACAAGGTTTTCACAGAGCTATTTCCTCCTTATTTAAAATCAGTGTTATGCATTGGTTGATAACTTGCCCTTTTTCCTGAATCTGGAACCTTTCATGCAACCAAACTACAAGTATATTATGACTTGTTTTTCCAAAACAAAAATAATCCAATATGAAATCTATCCTTCCATCAATCCATGAATCCAAGCAAAGTTATTAAGAAAATGTATGGCACCACCATGTCTGTAGTGGAAAAGCAATAGTCATTCCATATTTTCTGGATATGGGCAACTCAACCCCTAGATGCTCTGGATAATGCAGAAAGTTCACCTCTTCATGAATATCCTGTGGAACTGCCTCTATTGGTGAAAAAAATATATTGATTAAAACGGATTCAACAAAAAACTCTTTGCTATATAACATTTAACTTTCATGACTTATCTTTAAAAAAAAAAAAAGAAAATAAAAAGTGCTCTTCCCTTTTAAGGAATTGGTAGAGCCAGATCACCATACAGATTGAAAAAGGTATTGTCATAAACCTGTCTAATAGTCTGGTAAATACCTCTTGCTGACTTGAGGAAAAAACATTACCACTACTGCCATTCAGGCCCCAGCATGTAAAGTTATAGCTTGCACTTGGATGGCAGGAAGCTCCCATTCCAAATGAATAATTTATTATGTCATTTTCTACTTTCTTGTTCATTCAATATTTTAATGTAGTAAGTAAAGTAAAGTCTGCAATTTACTATGTTGTTTAATTTGAGTCTCCTATCAGCATGTGGTGGCTTAGCCCAAGGGCCTCATTGACTACGTATAGCCTCTCTCCACCACTTCCCAATGTTCACTTATAGAGCAAACTCTGTGATGTGGCAAATATTCGATCATTTCGGGTAACTATGATAGTTTCGATCTTATGGAGTGCTTTCAATCACTTTGTGTGTGCGTGCACAGGGAATACTACTATTGACTAAGTGGCGGAGTGTGTCAAAGGAGTGAATGTGACTAGGTGAACTTCACCGAATTCACCTGTTTTACTTCAACACATCAGAGTGGCAAATTGGAGGGGCTGATGGCAGGGCTCTGGTGTGGATTAAGGAGATTATTTCATCAAAAATGACAATGGCAACTGCGACTAAATTAGTCTACTACTAAACATGAACTAGGGACAAGGTGACATAGAAACAGCTGTATTATTCACTATTTATGTACAGTTAGTGGGATATAGTGAAGATGATGCACTTCTCTGGGGGAATTTACTTCACTCCTCATGACTTCTCATCCTACTTCTATTCACATCCTACTTCTATTCACATCCTACTTCTATTCGCATCCTACTTCTATTCGCATCCTATTTCTATTCACATCCTACTTCTATTCGCATGCAACTGCATCTGTAGCAGGCCGCGTATTCATCAAATCTACCTGTAGCTTCATCAATAAGGAGAAGTGAATTTGCAACTATTCTGGCGATTTGACAGGTGAATTCATCCTTTAGTTAATAAGGCCCCTAGACTTGTCTGCCTCCTAAAATTTTGCAAACTTTAAAAAAGTTGAGGTAAAGCAACTTTTGTTTGCCTTGGACTGTGACCTTTAAAACCATCGCTGAAGAAGTAAGGTTAGAAACTGCTTGGATTCCTCCAGTGCATTATTCAAAGTTGAAATCAAATGAAACATTCCTAAATCTCATCCTCTTTGGTGCTTTTGAAAAATGTTCTTAAATTTGTTGGGCTTCACTACCATTGCTAATATTTCAAAAATATTTTCCTGCATAGCATAATGAATATAGCATATTCAAACACTTCTTTTTTTCAGAGATTCCTTTATGGACTGGTTTCAAGGAACACTATATTTTTTTGATTTAATACAATACTTAATTTGCTGGAAAACTTCTATTTCAACTTTTATCAGCAGCTTTACTAATTAAAACGTTTAATATGCTTGGAGTTGACTGACTATATACAATGAAAAACACAATCATCTGAGAAAACCTAGTCAGGGGCTGGATGAAATGGAGGATTCCTTTCAAACAATGATTTCTATAGGGTTATATTATTAATGTAAAATGTTCTTCTTTGCGAGCAACAGTTTACAGCCTAACCTTATTAATATTATGCACACTTAAGGGGAAATTTGTAAAGATCATTTCAACCTTTTTGATGCAGTTTACCATTGATTTTTTCATGTTATTTTTCAATTCACTTTACTTTTTGATTAATATTGATCTGCTGAAACAGAAACTGGACCCAATGTGGAACCAACAGCACTTACTAGCTGGAAACTATTGGACTATAAAGTCCAAAAACAAGCCAAGGTCATTAACACAGAAAAACAACAAACTTTGGCAGCAGTTCATAACCAGGAATGCCATCTTGGGCAAAGTCTGAAGGAAATGACCTCATATTTATATGTATGTATTTATAAATTTATATAGCACTGATATATTTTGCATTGCTTTACAGAGATTCCCCATTCACTTCAGTTCCTGCCCCGTGGAGCTTACAATCTAGTTTCCCTATTCAGTCACACACAGATGTATGTTTTTGGATTGTGGGAGTAAACCAGAGTGCCCAGGGGAAACCCACGCAGGTGTGGGGAGAAAATATAGACTTCATGTAGATGAAGTCCAGGATGAACCACTGAGCTAACCACTGAGTCACTGCACTGCCCATATTTGTATATGGATAATGATAATCAGGAAGCACCTGTGTAAACCAAGTGAGCAGGCACAGATCATCACCAATGTATTGGAATGCTTATCTGGAAACACAGGCCCTCTGACAAAAGATCAAATGGAGCAGTGGTATAACTGCTACTTTGGGTAGCGAAGGTTCCTGGTTGAATTTCTGCTGGAAGTGCTGCCCAACCGATGCAATCAGAAATGGTCTTGGCGCCCTAGGCCGACACCCCCCCTTTAATTAGATATCAGTGAGAAAGCTGTTCTTCAATCAGGATCTAAAATTGTGAAAGGGTCAAGTGAGAGATTCAACTTGTTAAGGGGATGGTTATAGGTTTGCTTAAAAAGATGAATTTTTAGGGAGCTCTTGAATGTTTGGAATGTGATAAGATGCACTTGCCATAAAGCTGTGATGATACTTGTCCAGCTGTCACTGTCAATTGTGGCAATAAAGTATGCATTCAATGGAATGTATATTAATTTAAACACTCTTTCATAAGGCATTTGCCACAGAATGCCTACCAATTAGCATTTTTGGTTATATATGGACAAAGAGGCAGAAATTGGTTGAAGGACATGGGAGAAGGCTGCATGTGGAATGATTTAGGGTACACTTGTCCAGTAAACAATTTGGATCCTAATGGCCAGGGTAGAGAACCTGTCAGGATAACTTGGGGCTTACAGGACATCACAGTGGATTTAGCGCTGGACCCACCCAATCTTCACCTTTAACCCCCGCAAGAAGGTACTGGGCTTTGATGCAAGGGAATCCCCAGGTTGGTGCTGGAGTGGTGCCAGAGGAGTAGGAGGAAACTTCTGAGACCTGGAACACAAAGCCAGGAGCAGGGAAACAGGATACCATCAGGAAACACTTGGAACAGCAGAGGACTGAGGACTCTGAGGACTTATAATCAGGCAATAAGACAGCCAGCCTGCAGAATGTATATAGGCAGAGCCTAATGGGGATTGGCTGGCAACAAGCTACCAGATGAAAGTAAACGAATCCTATAATACAAGGCACCTGTGCAAGGCAGGAAAACAGGAGTGAGCTGAACTGGAAACAGACACTAGTAAATGAAAAGGGACAAAACTGACAAACAGCTCCTTCACTCATTCCTCACTAGGCTGAGCTCACCACTGACTTGAGCTATCTGGTGTACTTAAACATCCTATAATAGGAGATATAGTCTATCTCTACAGGTCAGAAGGGCCCTTTGACCTTTCTCCATGCAGAGCAATAGGAAAGCAGAAAATCTTTGCTGAGCCCTGTTGGGCATCCAGGGGAACAGAGACAGGACACTTCCTGTATACTCAAGCACAAACCAATAGAACAATTATCAAGGCTGTATAATTAATGCACAGTCAGATGATATTAAAGCAGGAATATACTGAAGCTTAAGGAGAATAGATATATAAATCCCTTAAATTTATTATTATTAAAAAAAAAAAAAATGATTAGGAGATTCCAGATGGTTTTAATACCATCAATGATATGTCCTAAATGCCAAGCACCAGATGCAGATTTATGCCATTGTCTATGGTCTTGTTCAAAAATACAACAGCTCTGGTCAGAAATTTTACAGTATTAGATACCAAATAATGTAACCTCGTGGTGGTGAAAGTTCCTTCCTCTCATGGTGTATGTGCTGTTTCCCTAAGGTGTGTCTGTCCATACACCAATGATAATCTAATAGTATTGAAGATAGGGAAAAAAACAGCAAGTCAGAGAACTACCAAAATGGGTTTCATTTGCACTGCATTACATGTTTTGGGCAGAGCCCTTTATTAAATGACAGACAATGTGTCATAGCGACATGATAAACTTTGTCTACAGTTAGATCTCACTCCAGACTGGGCAATTTTTGGAATATACATTATTTTTTACCCAAAACAGAAACTTACACAAATATGCTTTTAATTAAAGGCCATTCTTGCACATTGGTTACACATGACTTCTTCTGCAGCAGAAGTGGTGCACAACCAAATTAAATTCTTATTTAACATGGATTGGATAAACTCCAATCCAATTTCGGTGGAAGACAATGTAAAGAAATTTTTTCTAGTTTATAATTCTAATATTAACACTTTACTCAGAAAAACGCAACTTCAACTAAAATCACAATTTTAATACACTTCATGGTATTGGACTTAAATATTATGAGATTCCCCAGCAATTCCTGATTAGTCTGTTCCTTATCAACTGCTGATCACCCTGTGAGTGTGATGTACATCTTATGTAATTACTTAATCACTCCACACTTATATAACTGGTGATACACTGTTGCATGTATAATTAACATATGCCCTCTTAATGACTGTTACAAACCTTATTCTTAGAAAGTGTTTTTCTCTTTTTTTTCCTTCCATTTCTCATTGTGTACAGTATCTGACATCAAACAGATCACCAGCTAAAGATGGTCACAATAGACTGCTACTGTCAAAGTCGCAGCTTTATTATAGGAATATTGTCGCAGTCACCACTTTACTATGGGAATATTATTGCGGTCGCAATTTTAAAATGGGAGATTTGGTATGGGAATTCGACAGTTGAATTCTCACTTAACCAACAACCCTCCAAGTGTCACAATGTAATATATCTGGATTTTCGATTGTATTTATGTCGCAATAAAAAAAATAATTTAAATAAAAATAAATAAAATTGAGCAGTGAACGCTTAATTGAACTCATGCAGTGCAGCAAACATCTGCCAAAAAAAACAAAATCTTCATAGGTTTCAGTTGTAGACTTTACATGTAACTTTACAAAGAAGCTCCAACACTTAAAGATGATCCATCAGGTCCAATAAAAAGCATGATTTTAATAAGCAGGGAGTCGTCTTACTTGAATGCTAAAAGCCACAGAAATAGAAGCAAACTCCCTATTTCTTTTCTTCCCCGATACGGACTAAAAGTTTGAAGTGGAGGGCCGGGGCTAAAGGGTTGCGGATTTTGTGGTTCCTCCAATCAGATCCCTTAACTCTGATCTAGCAGGGATTTGATTAGAGGAGCTATATATGTCAATCTTCCCCCACACCCTCCAATTTGAGATTCAGGAGTAGGGGTTCACCACTCCCAAAGGCATGAAAGATATTGTCTCTAGATTATGCTTTCTTTTAAGGGTCCTTTCTAGTAAGACTTTTTGAAAGTCTGTATGCATTTCCATGTATAAATGTAAGTAAATGTGGCATGCAGGCAGGTACCTGTACATTTGGTTAATCAGTAAATGGCACCAAAGGAATAAAAAGGAAAACACACTGCATAGCCTTGTCACTAACTAGTAACTGTCAGGAGGTGAACATGACATACAAAAACAACAGGACAGAATTCCAGGAATGCTGCCCTTGCATCAAATCACACTGGGGGGAACGACAGCTGAAGAAATCTCTGAATGCAGGATAGCTAGCACTGCACATCTTGGATCCTGACACTTTGCATTCTGCTAACACAGGGATGGAGCTACCACTACCATTAATTATATCCATCTGTTATCTTTATCTGATACAGTATATCTTTTTATCTGATTTGTGACTTAGCATTCAAGAGCACTTCTTCATGGGTGAATTACATTGATGTTTACTTGCTATGGGGATTTAGGTCCCTTTAAGAATATATCCTTCTGAATGGTACAGCCCCATGCGCAATGAGACCACAACAAACCTCTCTCACACACATCCCTTCCTCCTTTTCCTATCCGACATGCTGCAGTATTTCTCTTTTTCTTTTCTAATTCTTTCTCCCATGGCCATTTCTGATTTTTTCATCCGCTTTTGTATTCTCTTACATTTTTTCTCCTTTCTTTTGTTTCCTCTATCTAAAAAGTATAAATATAAAGGAAATTGACATTAAAAATAAGATCAAAGAGAGAGAACCACTAGTTCACATTTTAATATGCTTAGAAATATGGCCTAAAAATGTCAACAGAGGAATTACAGATGATATAGTGCTTGGGTGTCACTCTGGCTTCCAGTACATTAAAAGGACTTTAGTAATATAAAAATTGTTAATAAGGTTCACACAGTGATAAACTAAAAGACATTTAACATTATTTGTTGTGACATTTGTAAATGAACCGGCTTCCTGTCTTGTTTACATCTTTCACTGAGCTAAACAGCCTTTTCTCTTCTTTCTTTAATAAATTATGAAAGCACTATCAAAGCAAACAGGATACATTCTTACATAAGTAATGTTGACTATGATCGTCGTGTTGATATAGAATGCTCATTTTAAAATTAAGTCACTGTTCGGCAAAAGCAATTTCTTGTTGTAAATTATTGCTATGACTCAAACTGCTCTACATTTATACGGCCCCAGGTGAATTTGATCTGGATCAGGCGGATATGAGGAAAGATATCATAAGAGCAATGCTTGTTTCATAACAGCATGCTAACGAGGAAAAATGATGATGTCTGAAGAAGAAAAAAATGTTTTTGATCTTTTTATTTGATGGAGCTTGTTATATGAAAACTGATTTAGATATATAAAAAAAATATATATACAGTATATGTATATTAATGAATGTATTTGTGCTACATTCTGGCGACTTCTTTTTAAAAAAATATCTAACTCAGTTGTGACGGATTCTTCATTTGTAAACTGTATTATTTTAATTTTGTTAGTAGACTGACACCAAGCTGATAGCACCTATTTATTAGCTCATTTAGCTGAACATTTACAGTGCAGTTAAAAATAGCATCAGAATAAATGCACTGAACACTACTGTGTGGTATGTTGTAAATAGGAAAGAAGGTAATTTTGCAGTCAATTACTAACTTATATACAAAGGGAGGATACTCTAAATTCTGATCTTTAAAAACTCCTATTCATATTCTCAGTACAAGTAACATTTTCTACAAATATATAAAGTTATTTAACAAGCAAAAGAAACCAAATGTAATCTATCGATCTGTCTAATTATCTATCTATCTATCTATCTATCTATCTATCTATCTATCTAATCATCTTTCTCAGAGGTCCCCAAACTTTTTACACAGGGTTCCAGTTCACGGTTCCTCAGACCAACAGAGGGCCAGACTTTAAAAAAAAAAAAAAAAAAAAGAGTATCCCTACGCACATTGCACATGGAGTCCTAAAGTCAAAAAATAAAAAAACAAGTGTTAAAATACTTACCTTATACTGAGCTGATTGATTACAGTCACAGCATGGGCTGTGCTATAATTAGCCGGCTCCCGCTGCTTCCCCCCCAACACCTCCTGCACAGTGAGCTGGCTGACACAGAAGCCAGCATGCAGCTCCTTCTCCTTCTTCGTCTTCATACATTATCACGCTCATTGCGGGGAGCGTTCTCATTGGCCCCCGCATTGAACGTGATGATGTTTAAGCCCTGAAACACCCAAGGTGTAAAAGGGTGGGAGGAGCTGCAATGCTGGCTGCCAGTCAGCCAGCGCTGTGAAGAAGTGTCGGGGGATGCATCAGGTGCTGGCTAATTACAACACAGCTCATGCTGAGACTGTAATAAATCGGCTCAATAAGGTAAGTATTTTAACACTTGTTTTTTATTTTTTGACGTTAGTTCTACCCCC
>WMED01024844.1:0-11144 GCA_019650415.1 Pipa parva | reverse complement strand
TGTTTCCTCAGGAGATAAATCTTTCAATCGTGAGTGTCCTATTCACAAAAAACCACACTCGTTAAACAAATGTAGAGGCTTCAGGTCCAAAACTATGTTGGAGCGCAAGAAAATACTCAGTGAACTTGGGGTGTGTTTCAAGTGCTGCGCCTCTTTAGAACACATGGCCAAGGACTGCAAATCTGCCATTAAATGTGAAGAGTGTCATAGTGACAAACACCCATCAGCCTTGCATCCAACCTCAGCCACCAGCCATCCAGAAGTCGCAGTTACTTCTAGTCTGGCTACAAGCCATGGCGTGGAGCCACAGGTTAACACCAAGTCTACCACAGAGGTCACCTGCTCATGCTCAGAAATATGTGGGGAGAGCAAAAGTGATAAATGTTGTGCTAGGATATGCCTAATCAGAGTTTATCCAGAAGGGCAACCAGAGAACGCAGTAAAAATGTATGCCATCATTGACGATCAGAGCAACCGATCCCTAGCTGGACCTAAGTTCTTTGAAGCCTTTGGAATCAAAGGACCAGCGATGCCCTACACTCTGAACACTTGCTCAGGCTGCATAGAAACTAGCGGAAGGAGGACACAAGGTTTCATCGCGACTCCCATCAATGGAGGCGTAGAAATACCCCTACCTACGCTAATCGAATGCGATCAAATACCAAACCAAAGGGATGAGATTCCTACCCCAGAAGCTGTGTTCCATCAACGTTATCCCACCTATGAATACAGACACTGAAATCCTACTTCTGCTTGGCAGAGACAACTTAAGGATACATAAGGTCCGCCAACAGTGCAATGGTCCGGACTACGCCCCCTACGCACAGAGACTTGACTTAGGGTGGGTAATTATAGGAAATGTGTGCTTGGACCGAACAAGTGTCAATTCCTTTAAGACCTACGTACGCCGGGACGTTTAAATCCAGTAATGCCCATTTAAATCCAGTAATGGACAGTTTTGGTTTGCTGAAAGTCTGTGGTAGTTTAAATCAAGCCTAAGACATTTCAGAGGCCAATCCACGAGCTTGTACTGATACTACCAGTTGAGGACATTCCATAGGTTGAACTATGAACAGAACACCGCCCTAGTACTTTGTTCATTGGATTACAACTGGGTCGGAGATAGTTTGGCCTAGTGCGGCTTCTCCGATCCTACGATGGGTATCTTTGGATTATTTCAGGAACTGTCCGTCATCTACCTCGTTTGGTATACTTGTGTTAGTTTTCTAGGTTATTGAACTTTAAGAAATATATATATATATATATATATATATATATATATATATATATTATAGTGAAATCCCTTACGGAATTTCAGACGGGGAGTGTGCTGTTTCATCTAAATGTAATCATACAGTTCATACATAGATTGTATTCTTTGTTATTCTTGCTGCCACCTGTTGTCCTTTTTTCATATGACAGCCTGTAGCTAATTAATTCTGTACATGCCTTCGCTTCCTGGTTCAAGGGTAACTGTTTCCTGTTTTCACTATTACTATTCTCCATTTTCTCTGGGAGAGAACACTTGGACTAAGCAAGTGGCATCAGTTTTCGACCACACATACTCTGGACGCTGAGCAACATGGTCCTGTCTGCCCTGCATTGAGGAAACGAAGGTAGGACCTCTCCCAGTCCCAATCCACCTGCCACATCTTCATTCGCCTCATGTGGGGACAGAACAAGGACAACAGGTGTGTATTGCTGGTATTTTCAAGTGATTGGGTTCTGCATTTAAAAGTGTGTGTGCGCAATACCAGGCAGTGTATGGGAATTGAGATTTGAGGAGCAATTCAGGTAGTGTTGTTGAAATAGTGGGACCACACTATCAAGAATGGGTTAATTGCCCCTTACAGATTAAAGTGAGCGGTCCTGTGGCATATGGGTATTTGCAGGTTCAATGTTTTTTTGAGTGGGCTTGTTTATGTTCAGCTCTGGATTTTTTCATTGCTTTGTTTACCCACATATTTTTCGATGATGCTGGTGAAAGCTGTATTTCAATGTGACTTAAAGCTGTTATTTTCTGCAAGGCACTGACGATGTCCCTCTTACAATTTAGAAGTTAATACACATTTTTCTTTATTCTATTTGTTAATCGACCTTCATTGTTGCTTTGTTAGCAGCGACAGTATATGTATTTATGTATGTACTGTATGTATGTGTGTTAGTGGGATTTAATTGATTTAAACACACTTTATACCAGGTGATTGAAAAAGGTATATTCTTAGTTAAGTCAAGATGAGAAATGAACAGACAATTTTTTTTTGAGGGTAGCAATTATGTGGGTATGCGTTTGCATGTCACTGAATACAAGATAAAATTGGTGAGGGTTTATACTCCAGGGACTGTGAGTTCACTGGTTTGGTAGTATGAGTTATGGCACAGAGTGAATCAATCATATCTGTGGAATATAAAGTGACAGGGTTCGGTATCGGTGTAAGCAACTGTGATTAGCTTACACAAGGGTACATCAACTTATCATGGGGGGGAATTCAGCAAGCTCCGAAGTGAGGCACGTAGTGTTCGCCTCACTTCGGAAAAACAGAAATGCGCATGCTGATGTCCTGCACGCGGACATCAGCACGCGTATTAAAGGGATTCCCATCCCGGCGAGGAGACTCGAGTGCTCTCGCCCGGAGGGGAATCCCTTTAATGCGCATGCTGATGTCCGCGTGCAGGACATCAGCATGCGCATTTCAGTTGTTCCGAAGTGAGGCGAACACTACGCGCCTCACTTCGGAGCTTGCTGAATTCCCCCCATGGTCTATTCAAAATAAAAGATCTTAACTTACCTCTAAGCAGCTTAACTGGTTACGATATAGAGATCAATATAAGTATAAATGAAAGCACCAAAGAGAAAATGAGAGCATCAAGGGAAAACAAGTGCAAACTTAAGTTGTGGCACCCTGATCTTATTCAGCATTTGCTATTAACCTGGGAAAGGTTGCTGTCTTCTGTGTGTTTCCGATAGGGTCTGCAAGCAGGTTGTTGAAAAGTTTCTTCTCTGTCCCCTCTTTCTTCCTTTTGTTTCGATAACTTGTGTGGTAAGAAATGGAGGAAACAGAAAAATAAGATAACCTCCATTCAAGAAGTCAGATGGATCCCCAAGGATTATCTTCTAGTGGTCTGTAGATGGGAGTCCATGGGAATGGCAGCTCCACGTGGCAGCAGGTCTTGCTGCTTTAGTTTGGAGGTCCACCTCCTTGTCCAGGGCAGTCATGACTGTGTCCATGTAATCGGACTCTGGATCTGTCTGCTAGTGACTATTTTCTGTTGGTGGGCTTATCAAGGAGTATGGTTCAGATGCTGCTGCATGTGGATCTGGGCACAATGTTGGGAGATGTTCAGCTCTACTCCTTTATGCATGGGCAGGAGTTCAGCAGGTTCAGGGTCCATGGGTTCTGCCAGTCAGGTCACTTATAACAGTTGATGTAGAGTAGATGAGCAGAAGACTTGCCAGGTCTACAACTAGTGTGGTAGGTGCAAGAGTCAGATCTGTCTTTATTACACTCAGAGATATGCTGCGCGTTGGCTTCCAGGGATATAATTCCTTTGTTGGTGTTCTGGGTAGTCTCCATATGTTGTGTTGGGGTGCTATGGGTGAGCTTAAAAGAGTTTGAATGGGTTTTGGCACTTTTTTTAGAGCTGAGCAAGGATTGTGTTAAAATTGCAGCCACTTGCTCGGCACGCCTCCCAGAATTCTGTTGTCAACTTGTCTTTTAACAGAATTTTTTGTCAAGGGCCACAAAGTCATACATTCAGGTAGGTGAAATTCTATCATCTTAGTGATATCTTTAACCTTACTGACTTGGACAGTGTCCACAAAAACAGATTCAAAATGGGATATTTTTAAAAGCATCTTATATATTTATTTTCAGAGGTAAAGATTTTATGGAAAAAAAGAATTAGAAGCAGTTAATCAAATATGAAGCACTGAAGCTATAAGGGACAATATAAGTTACATACAACTGGCAGTACTATGGACACAGTACTACACACCACATACGTGGGCGTAATCTAGAGGCAACTGGCAATTTTCATCTCAAAATCCTGGGTTATTCACTAAGGTGCAAATTCGACTGTCAAATTCTAAATCAGCAGATTCCCATAGCAAATCTATGACAATTTCCCCATTGTAAAGTAAAATTTTCCCATAATAAAGTTGCAATTGTTACAATATTCTCATTATAAAGATGAGACTGCTACAGTAGCAGCCTATTGAGACTGTTTTTATCTGGCAAATTTGCACCTATACGCAACAATTCGCACTTTAGTGAATAACCCCCAAAAGCTGATCTAGCAGCAGTACATTTAGTAACTTTAGTCTAGAACAATAGTTCTCCTTTAATATCTCTGCAATACTTGGCAATTATAGGTCTATGTTAAACCAGATTGTTCAGAAATAAAAGGCAACTGCAAAATCAGAATTATATTGCTAGAAAAGCTTTGAAAAATAAAAAAATAAAAAAATCACTTATACATTTTGCTGAGATGTTCTATTAGTGCAGAAAGCTGAGGGTTTCCACCTAGTGATTCAATCAGTCTGTATGCTTCAGCTTCTAGCTCTTTCAAGGTTTGCCTTGTATATTCAAAAGAGCCCACATTTTCAAGATATTGAACACAATACTTTTTTATGTCAACATTCTCTGTCCGCTGTCGCAGAATATTTTGAACTTGAGTACTTTCAGGTCTTGACCAAATAGCATGTATGGTGGGGAAAGAAAATTTTCCCTCTGTTATATCCTCACAAAAGCTTTTATTTTCAGTATACTCCTTAGAGTTTAAATTAGCGTAGTCATCTCTAATCTGGAAAAACAGTCCAAGAGTATTAAGTAGAGGTTTCAAATCTTTATCATATGTTGAAAATAACTGCATAAGTCCAACTGCTAATCCAAAAAGCCCACCTGTCTTTTGCAAAACCATAGCCTTGTACTCTGCTTCTGTTGGACAAGTAAAGGTATCTCTCCAATAAATATCCAGTCCCTGACCTCGATGGAGTTCAAGTAACTGCTGGGTGAAAACATTTACAGCATTTGGATGATTCAGTGTTAGAACCTTTTCCAAACCAAGGAAATACACATAGTTAGCAGAATTTATTACAGATGGAATGCCGTAAATGCTGTGAGCAACTGGAAAGCCTCGTCGAAGTTTGGAGCTATCTTCAATATCATCAATAAGCAAACTGGCATTGTGAAGCATCTCTGTCACTTCGATAATAACCTGTAAGAAAAAGATCATTAATAAAGATTTGACTATAAAAGGAGATTTTTACTTACCGATAAATCTTTTTCTCTGAATCTCTCTTGGGGGACACAGAACCATTCGATAAAGCTCCCTCCCACTGGAGGCAGCACCCTAGGAAAAAGAAACTCCTCCCTAGGGGCTTTACCCCTGAGCACAGGAAGATAAACTCCAGTATTTTATCAAAGACTTATCTCCAAGAAATTAATAATAAACATAATCAACTAAAACAAACACAAAACACCCTTTAATCTAGGGCGGGTAACCTGTGTCTCCCAAGAGATATTCAGAGAAAAAGATTTATCAGCAAGTAAAAATCTCCTTTTCTCTCCAATCTCCTGGAGAACAAAGGACCATGGGGACATACCAAAACAGGTGCAATAAGGGTGGGAGACAATAAAACTATTACACAGCAGAACAGAAGGACTCCTAAGAAATAGGAGCAACAGCTGCATGCCATACTTTTCTCTCAAAACTGGCCTGCTGAAAGGAAAAAAGGTCTACCTTATAAAATTTAATAAAGGTAGAAGAGGACGCCCACATAGCTGCCTTACACAACTGCCCCAGCGAAGCCTAATGCTGTACTGCCCAGGAAGCACTCACAGCTCTGGAATAATGAGCAGTAATCACCTGAGGAGCAGCAACTCCTTGCTAATAATACGGCTTCCTAATCACCTGATTATGCCAACGTGTTAAGGAAGACTCTGGAACAGATTTCCCTTTCCTTGTTCCATTTGGGAACACAAACAAGGATTCTGAATGAAAAACCGCCCTGCGATCCTAATAAATGTGTAATGTTCTAACCACATCTAAGGAATGAAGTTTCTTCTCTTTATCCTTAGAATCTGGGCATAAGGAAGGAAGAACAATGTCCTAATTAACATGAAATAGGACACCACCTTCGGAAAGAATGATGGAACTGTCCAAAGAATTACCTTATCCGATTGGAAAACTAGAAAAGAATCCTTCCAAGATAAAACTGCTAATGCAGAGACTCTCCTGGCTGATATAATTTGCCACTTTTTGAAGAAACGTACGAACCTCCTCTAGCAGAGCTAAACGCTGTTGAAAGAGGACTGATAATGCAGACACATGGGCCCTCAAGGAAGATAAACTTCTATCTAAACCCTCTTGCAAAAACTGAAGCAAGCGAGGTAACCAAAACTGTTCAGAATCTAAATGTAATGAAGAACACCAAAACCAATTAGCTTTCCATACTGGTAAGTCACAGAAGACAATGATCTGCTCGTTTTTAACATAGTTCTTATTACTGCCTCTGAAAATCCCTTTTCTGTGTAGAAGAAGGGAATCAATGGCCATGCCATCAAAGATAACGTTCCCGGATTAGGGTGAAGAATCTCCACTAGAGAAAGAAGGATTGGAATTCTCAGCAGATTCCACCAAGGACTTACTGACATGGACAATAGGTTCGCGAATGACTTGCTCTGGGATCCTGAACTCTGGAACAGAACTTCCAAAGTTGGAAGTTGAATCTTGAAGCAAAGAATTCTATCTCAGTCAGGAAGACCCCACTTCAGAGATAATTGATGGAATACTGAGAGGTTCAATCTCTACTCTCCTGGAATAGAGCCCTGTTGACTCAGAACATCCATTTCCCAGTTTTGGATCCCTGAAATGTGAATGGCCAATAGGCACAGAGCCCATTTTTCTGCCCAATTGAAAATCTGAGAGATCTCTGCCATTGTTGCAGCACTCAGAGTACCTCCTTCATGATTTATATACATTACAGTAGTAACATTATCCAACTGAATACAGACTGCTTTCCCTTCTAATTCTTTTGACCAATGAGTCAGAGCTAATCCAGCTACTCTGATCTCCAGGATGTTGATTGGGAGAAAAGACTCCTGAACTGACCAGTAACTTTGAATGTGAAGATATTCTAGAATTGCTTCCCAACCTGAGAGGGAAGCATCTGTCAAAATTAACTCCTATTGAATGAGATCTAATGGCCTTCTCCTTAAGATTAAGGAGTTCTGCCACCACATTAATGAAAGGAGAATATTAATTTCCAAAGAAATTCTTGTGGATAGAGGATGTCTCTTCCACTTTTTTAGTGTGTCCAATTGCAGAGGACGTAGATGAAACTGCACATACAGGACCACTTCTATCGAATCTTCTAAGGACCCTAATACCCTCATGCAAAATTGGATTGAGGAAAATTAATGAGACATTAAATTGAGTCTCCTGCAATAATTTGTCTATCTTGTCTTGAAGGAGATAGACTGAGTTTTGCTGAGTTGAAAACAATTCCCAGAAACTGAATCACTTGAGATGGTAATCTGTTTGATTTGTTTACATTTAGAATCCAACCCAACCTGGTCAGTCTCCTGACTCAAAAAGCTACTGTCTGTTGTGCCTGAGTAAAGAAATGTGCACTGATCAACAGATCGTCTAAGATTTGCTGCGCCAGAGCTAGACCAAAAGGAATAGCTACAATTTCTAGTGGGAAGACTTGAAAGCAAATCAAAGGAATTCCTGAGTCATGGCTGCTATTACTGATTGTAGAGATTCCATTTTGAATTTTTTACGAATTTGTATTCTTTAAATATAGTAAAAATGATAAAGGAATAGTCCAGCATCCAACAGTTGCAAAACTAATTCATTTTTTTAACTTACAGTGGTTTTTAATTTACAGAAACTTTATAAAAAACCCTCTTCTTGCTTACTTTCTCTTCAGATGATCAGTGTGGAATCTCAAGGCACCTACACTAATCTTATTGGTTATTCAGAATTCTGAAGCCTTTC
This sequence comes from Pipa parva, assembly GCA_019650415.1. Classification (NCBI taxonomy): domain Eukaryota; kingdom Metazoa; phylum Chordata; class Amphibia; order Anura; family Pipidae; genus Pipa; species Pipa parva. Next base: position 3,140 of record WMED01024844.1, on the reverse strand, counting down.
ATTCAAATTTCTGATTTAAAGCAACAGTTAAGTCATCAACAGTTATCTGCCTGTCACATTAATGTATTTTGAATTCTAACTCCATATCAATATGGATTAAATAGGGATTGAGCCTGTAAACCTAATTAGCTACTAGGAGTTTTATAGGAGGAGCAGCATTTAGAAACCGATTCAGTGGAAGATAAAGGATGTTTATTTGCAGTACACACTTAGGCTGGTTCTCCATTTCTAGTGGAGTGCCACAAGAGTCAGTACTGGTCCTTATTCTCTAATATATTAATGTCTTTGTAGAGAGATTTTGCAGTAAAGTTAAAAATTTTTGCAAATTATACTATATTGTGTAAATTAACACAGGAGTGGACAGAATTCTATTACAAACTGATCAGGAAAATTTGAATGCTTTGGCAAAGAAGTGGCACATGATGTTTACCACTAAAACACATAGTTATGAAAATGGGGAGAGAAAATAGAATTTCAAGATTGTTTACTAAATGTTTCAGTCATGATCATTGTGATCCTCCTACTTTTGTATAGGAAGAAAAAAAAATGTGGAGTACTTTAACTAGGAATGGTTAAAATTAACATCTAGCCATCTAAATAAAAAAAGCCTTGTAAAACAGTAGAAATTAATTGCAAAGTACAGAAATGTAAAATGGTCTAACATACCTGTGTTTTGTCCTTTGGAACATTTAACCAGTGGTTGAAGGCTTGCGATAGCTTTGTTCTTATTTGCTTTCCTAAAATAAATGAAAGCAGACTATGTTACAAGAAAAAATACTAATCATTTTTTATTGCTATTCCAAATACTGGCTGGTACATATTCTCACATATCTCATAGTTTAGTAACATAGTTGATAAGTCTGAAAAAAAGACACAAGTCCATCCAGTTCAGCCTATTTTCCTACAATGTTGATCCAGAGGAAGGCAAAAAACCCATGAGGCAAGAGACAATTATCCTCATATTATTGAAAAAATTCCTTCCCGACTCCAAATATGGCAATCAGAATAATTACCTGGATCAAGAGCCCACCTCTAATTATCTAGTACCCATAACTTGTAATGTTCTTACACTAAGGTCTGTGGAGTCGGTAAGCCAAAGCCCCGACTCCTCAATTACCCCTAACTCTGACTCCCAGGGGGTAATTCACGATAGTGCGAAGTGAGGTGCGGAGTCTTCACCTCACTTCACACTGACTGATATGCACTCGCTGATGTTCTGCACGCGGACATCAGCGAGCGTTTTAAAGGGATTCCAGTCTCGGCGAGACCAAAAGAGTTGCCTCGCCGAGATTGGAATCCCTTTAAAGCTCTCGCTGATGTCCGCGTGCAGGACATCAGCGAGCGCATAACAGTCAGTGTGAAGTGAGGCGAAGACTCCACACTATCGTGAATTTCCCCCTCAGACTCCGACTCCCTCATATATGCCACATGTTTAAAAGATAACTTAATTTAAGCTTTTTATCATCCTTATGATACAATAATCAAGCTATTTAGGTAAAACATAAAATATATTTATTGGATACAAATTAGAACACAAAAAACTTTAATAAATTGCAAAAATGCAAAATGCTGCAGTAAGTGGGAAAAAAACAGTTTTAAACAAAAACGTCCTGAATAACATTTGTGGAGTCTATGAATTTATTCTGAGAAAAAGTATCGCCTCCATCAGATCCTCTTTCATAGATGACCTCAAATCTGATCAAATTATTTTAAGGCTAGAGATCAGCCTCTCTACACTAACTTGAGTTGGTGGCAAAGTGGTGACCACATGGGCAACATCTCTAACAATCTCGGGGTATAAAGGAATTGCCTCATGCACAGTCAGTTTTGATGATCTATTGAACTCTTCTACTTCTTTGAGAGCAAGTGAAAAATTTTGTTGAAATACAGTCAGTTTGTTGTGGGAGTGGAATCTTTTTCCCTGCGGCAACGCTTTGCCTGCTCCATGTCATCCAAATACTTTTCAAAGTAAAACTCTTCATCTGATGAGGCTGAAGATATGGTGGCAGTAGCACTGGCATGACCTAATTCCTCTTTTTCTTGGCAGTCCCGTAGCCCACATATCCTAATTGCTACCTCAGTCAGAGCTTCTTTTCCTTTAGTAATCTGTTGATCATCCAGGAATATACGATGACTTTTTGTAGTGAGCAAACTTCTTTAATCCTGTTTTCTCTAGCACAGTGGTGCCCAACTGTTTTTGGCCTGGGGGCCATATAAATTTCCAAAAGTGATGTAGGGAACGCTCAATCCCTGCGGTAGTTGAAGTACAAAAGTCTAAATGGCAGTGGTGGGGTGCTCAGGAAAAGGGGCCATCCAAATAGCAAGAAAAAGTTATATCCGGCACTCCCAGTAGTAAAAACAAAAAACTTTTATTGGTCACAAAAGTTAAAAACAGGATTCATGGTGATAACCAGTGAAAAGAAGTAAAAACAACAAAATGGGCAAGCGTGTCGAGGTCCGCTTCACCACAAAAATACAAAAAAAGAAAAAAAAATAGAGCAGATGAAAATGTATTAGTAATAGTATTATAGAAACATGTTTCTGCTGCTGCTGTGGTGTTTCTGTACAATCTAACACATACCAGTGAGGTTTTTTAACTTTCTTCAGTCTGCCTCTCATTATGTCCACCTGCCACCAGAGCTCCTATGTACAGTGGGGAAAAAAGTATTTAGTCAGTCACCAATAGTGCAAGTTCCACCACTTAAAAAGATGAGAGGCGTCTGTAATTTACATCATAGGTAGACCTCAACTATGGGAGACAAACTGAGAAAACAAATCCAGAAAATCACATTGTCTGATTTTGTAAGAATTTTTTTTCAAATTATGGTGGAAAATAAGTATTTGGTCACCTACAAACAATCAAGATTTCTGGCTCTCACAGACCTGTAACTTCTTCTTTAAGAGTCTCCTCTTTCCTCCCCTCATTACCTGTAGTAATGGCACCTGTTTAAACTTGTTATCAGTATAAAAAGACACCTGTGCACACCCTCAAACAGTCAGACTCCAAACTCCACTATGGTGAAGACCAAAGAGCTGTCAAAGGACACCAGAAACAAAACTGTAGCCCTGGCTAGGAAGATTGAATCTGCAATAGGCAACCAGCTTGGAGTGAAGAAATCAGCTGTGGGAGCAATAATTAG
>WMED01024843.1:0-11144 GCA_019650415.1 Pipa parva | reverse complement strand
CTTCTTTTTTCTAGACTAAACAAGCTCAGTTTTGATAATCTTTCTTGGTACTGTATTTTGCCTATTCTTTTTATTACTTTAGTAGCCTCCTTTGAACCCGCTCAAGCTCAACCACGTCTTTCTTTTGTGCATTGGTGCCCAAAACCGCACACAATATTCTATGTGTGGTCTGATAAGTGATTTATAAAGTGGTATAATTCTGTTCTCGTCATGAGTATCTATGCCTCTTTTGATGCACCCCATGACTCTATTTGCTTTGGCTGCTGTTGCTTGGAACTGTTTGCTACAGTTAAGTTTGTCAACTAAAATTCCTAAATCCTTTTCCATGTCTGTTTTTCCCAGTGTTTCCCCATTTAGTAAATAATCAGTTTATAAATCTATTACTTAGACAGCAGTTGCCTTTCTTTGCTATGGGACATATTACATAGAAATATTATTGTCACTGTTATTTCTTTTCTAGTTTCCGTGTACTTGTGGAATGTCACATACATTACTGGATGGTCTATATGGTGATTCTGACACCAACAGTTTGGCTGGCTTCACTAAAAGCCAGATTGTGACAGAAGATATTGAAAAGCAAGAGAAGATGGTGATGCATTTGGCTATGAGTCCGAATTCAACCACATCCCGTAAGAAAGGTCTTAAAGGACAAGTTAGCTTACGCATTATGGCCAACACACATGCTATTGACACATACTCTAGGCTTATATTTCCAGCATCATTTATATTTTTTAATTTGATATACTGGTCAGTGTTCTGCTAGATATATCCATTAAACTGATAGTTTTGGGCAAATTCATTTATTACTACACAAAGTAGAACCTGAGGTGGATGCAAACAGTTCTTTTGCCTTGCTGTATGAATTAAAGATAACTCTAAAACAGGGCTGTGAAACTCAAATACTGAGTGGGTCAGAATTAAAAACTTGGACAAAGTCGCAGGCCAACCTTGATATCAAAAATATCTACAATTGAGGAAGTTTTTCCTTCCCATCAAATATAACAATGAAAATTTTAAAACAGGTCTGTCCTTTACATTAGTGAACAGATATTCTTCTTTCCACTTTACTAGAAAGCTTCTGTTTTCCACCTTTCATTTGGCCATTTTTGGGAGAGGGACACATTATGACTGGTAGCATGAGGTCGCTAATTAATGTCAACAGAGGAAGGGGGTGCTTGTTGGCCCTGATTGACACACCAAAGGCATCAGCAGAGGATTCTAGGATTTGTGGTATTAGCGGTGCATGGGCTGTCTACCGGCGGACCAGTTCTAGTAGACATTTGGTATTTTCTCATCGGCTAAATATAACGACACCACAGGCCAGATTTGGCCTGAGTTTGACAACCCTGCTCTAAAACAAGCTAATCATAAAGCCATTTCTGTGTGGAAAGATATTTGAATATATAAAGATATTCATGTGTTTTTTTAAATATGTATGTTAACACAGCTAGAACCTATGGCATATTAGATCAGAGAGAAATTAATATTAATACTAAGCTAAATGTATTGAGATTTTCTTGCAAAAATGATGATATATATAGGGACTTATTAATGAAAGTCACCTAAGGGTCCAAACTTGCATTCATTCACCACTTCCCTATATTCAAGTGTTCAGCAAACTCTGTGTTGAGGTGAATTCACGAATGGTTTGGACACTTATGTTGTTCACAGACTTGTGCAACATTGCGCACCATTTTTCTTGTGCATGCACACTATTCATCAGGTGTCTGTGGAAGTAGCAAATTCGACAAGGCATACTGTGTTGTGTTTGCCAGTTTTTCTTCACCAGTTCAAAGTAGCAAATTAAGGGGGTGATGACAAGGCTCCTACTGTCTGGCTGACTACACCGCACTACCCATGAAATTGCATCCAATGTCATTCGCTTCTTCACTAAAAGAATCCATCCCTTAGTGAATAAGGAGTAGCGAATTAGAGATTATTGGAACATCACAACCTGAAGTGAGGTGAATACATTTAAATGGCCAAATTCTCACTTTACATGAATAAACCCCACAATCTCTGAGGTGGTAGCTACAATTGGTGTGAACTTAAGGGACCTTAGCAATCAGAAGACCTGATTGGTTTGCTGCGATTAGTCTGCAGAATCAGTAAACCTAAATTTGTATATTTAATGCTAGGTGGCCAATAAATAGAAAGCTTTTTATTTACAGGCTTTACTGTCCCTTTCAGTCTGAATGTACTGGCTACAGTAATGACTTGGGTGCATCGGTCAGATTTTACAGAATGGAATAAAAAAAAATCTGAAAGTTTTATCAAATAATCTTTATCTACTAATATTTAATCAATCTAACTGATCCATTGGATTCTTGTTCAGCCGGATTTACACCAATGAATTTTTCTGTCAGATCATGTAAGGAAGGATGTCACTTGTTAAGAAGAATAGGAAAAATCAGCGTAGTAGAATTGTTTGCATAAACTATATACAGGCAACACCACAAGGCTGAATGGAATCAGCATAGCTGTCCAAGGAGATCAAAACTGCAGCACATCAGCGCTACAGCATGTTACAACTCATTTTATAAATAAATAAATACAACCCAGATCTGATTATACATGTGTTTTATATTGTATTATGTCGATTTTTGAAACGGTAAAGGAGTCTGTTTGCTTTGCACATAAAAGGAATCCTATCTTCAGCTAATGTTAGATCACAACTCACAACTGCTGACATGTTTCACTTGTGATTGGCCACCTGTGGACAGCTTTGAATGAAATAAATGCAGTGATGTCCAGCTTGACTGTCAAATAAATAAAAGTGGAGAGCGAATGGACTATTTCACCATGGTAACATAACATGGATACAGTAGAAAAATAATGCTTTTACACTATTCAGGAAAAAAAGTATCCGTTATAGCACTTGCTGAGCCTCCCATAGTTCCGTCTCTAGGAAACCCTCTTGTTTAAACCTGTGTTACTTGCCTTGGTTCGATGAATATTCTCAGCAAACAACAATTAAAGTGATTCTACCCCCTGTGGATTTTCTTACTATTCTAAATATACCTTATAAGCCAGAGTCTCGGCCTGCACCATTTGGATTTTTATTAGTGATCAGAGTTAAAGGGAAGAACTTTTTTTTAATAATCAATATAACTGTAATCCTTTGTACTGAAGCTTAGTGACCAGTATTTCTATTTTACTGAAGATGCATTTAAAATAACAAAATGATCCAGCCAGGTACTCCAAATTCAAAAGGTAGAATCCCCATTGCTCAAACAGACTGAGGGGGTAATTCAGCAATGTTTAAAGTAAGCTCCGGATCCTTCGCATCACTTCGCACAGACTGTTATGCGCTCGCTGATGTCCTGCACGCGGACATCAGCGAGCGCTTTAAAGGAATTACAGTCTCGGCGAGGTAACTCTTTTGGTCTTGCCGAGACTGGAATCCCTTTAAAGCATTTGCAGATGTCCGTGTGCAGAACATCATCGAGCGCATAACAGCCTGTGCGAAGTGATAAGAAGGATCCGGAGCTCATTTTGCACATTGCTGAATTACCCCTAAGTCTCTTAGATCAAATCCTACATGACAAAAATCATGCAGGATTCTTTCCTCACAGAAGCCACTGACAAAATGTACAAAAACAAGACTTACAGGCAACATTCAAAGATATTTAGAATGGTGAAAAAAACCTACATGTGTCAGTATCACTGCCCTACTTGCTGCGATGCCCTTCTGCTAATGCTAGAATTCCCCAGTCAGATCTCATATATATGAACAAATACAGGGAAGAAATAATATTCATACCTTACTCCATATCTAATAGGTAACACTAGGTTACAATAAATGACCATATTTTACTATATATTTTTGTTTTCTAACTCTTTGGGGGGAATTCAGCATAGTGCGCAGTGAGGTGCGGAGTGTTCGCCTCACTTCGGACTGACTGATCTGCGCTCGCTGATGTCCTGCACGCGGACATCAGCGAGCACATTAAAGGGATTCCAGTCTCAGTGAGTCAACTCTTATACTCTCGCCGAGACTGGAATCCCTTTAATGTGCTCGCTGATGTCTGCGTGCAGGACATCAGCGAGCGCAGATCAGTCAGTGCGAAGTGAGGAGAACACTCCGCACCTCACTTCGCACTATGCTGAATTCCCCTCTTTGTCTAGGTCATGTAATAAGGGCATCAATGACTGGCATGTGCAGTCGGTTAAGTTCACCGAACATTGGGAGAGGGTGGGTCTATGTGAGGACCGACATCACTCGCATAACCAGTGGCGATGTATTCGTGTAATGATTGTGGGCTGTGGATCGTCGAATGAATACCAATTTAGCAGCAGTGCACTTAGGCCATTTTTTACTTTTTGACCAAAAAATTTGACAAAAAAATGACAAAACTACAAAAATTCACAACTGAATTTTTGAAATTGCAATATTGAATTTTTCCATCAAAATTATCGATATTATGGATTTTCCATAGAAATAAACAGATTGAAATTTTTGATCGAATCTTCAATATCGCGATATCGAATTGTCAATCTTGCAGTAAACTAATTTCATTTTTGTAGAAATCCCTATTCGATATCGCATTGAAATTATTGATATTTTCGATTTTATTAAATTTTGCCTTATTTAGTGTACTGCTGTTTGATCAGTCTCCTAAGTATGCCTTGCTGCTATAGTTCTCCCTTAAAAGAATTGCATTGATCCACCTGTTTCATAACAAGAAAATCAAATATAAAAATACTTTAGATTTTCTGTGGATCCACTCAGCTAAAGCAACAAGACACAAACTGATAAGATTTATATATAATGCCATTATTGCTCTATACTGTATAACAAATGCATGGAAATTATTATGGATTTTATAATGGAATCACCAGCTAAGGGAACGGATAGGAGAATTGGTTCATTTATGTACTTGAGTATTAGTATGTACATTTCAAACATCTGTGTCATTGCAACTGAATAAAGATAAGGAAAAGGACGTTTTGTGGAACAACTGATACAATATCATATAACAGTGGATAAATAAACTATGTACATAACATGTAAATTCCCTGAAAAATTATTGCTAACTTTACGATAAAGCCATTACTTGGGTATATGGATAAGAACTGTTAACTTAATGTACATGTGTATTAGTATGTATATATGTATATAAATCTTATAAATATCTTTTATGTGACATTTTATTTATACAAATATGTTTCAAGTATACACATTTAAGAGTGGATTTGTAATGTTTAAACTGTAAAGCTTTGCAGTAGACCCGGATGATTGTTTTTCTGCTGCCAATAAAGCATAAATACTCCAGCCTATGAACATTCTGTGTTTACAATTTATGTTTTTATTTGGAAAACAGAAGATGGTTCACGGGCAAAATGTCACAAGAAATGTTTTATCTTTGAGGAATTATTTAAAGTAAATTCAATTTGTAGCATCCATGCACAGTACGTAAGTGTGAGTACTTGCAGAATTTCACCTTTCTGAGACTTATAAGGGGATAATTCACTAAGGTGCGAATTCGACTGTTGAATTCTCCAACAGTGGATTCCCATAGCAAATCCACAACAATTTCCCCATGGTGAAATCGCGACAATATTTAAAGTTAAGATTGTGAAAATTTTCCCATAATAAAGTCACGACTGCAACAATATTCTCATTATAAAGACACGACTGCGACAGTAGCAGTCTATTGCAACTGTCTTTATTTGGCGAATTCACACCTATACGCAACAATTTGGACTTTAATGAATAACCCCCTTAAGGTTTGCAAAGCAAATACCAGGTCTCTGGGGAAGTTCAATGTAAAAGGGGAACTATAGTCAGATTATGGGGCTAATTCAGCAAGGTGCAAAATCACCTTGCGATGCTTCCCCTCAGCTCGCTCAGACTGTTATGCGCTCGCTGATGTCCTGCACGCAGACATCAGCGAATGCTTTAAAGGGATTCCAGTCTCGGCGAGGCTCCACTCAAGTGGCCTCGCGAGACTGGAATCCCTTTAAAGCGTTCGCTTTACATGACTTTACAATGGGGAAATTGTAGCGGATTTACTATGGGAATTCACAGTCGAATTTGCACCTTAGTGAATAATCCCCACAAACTCAATGCAGATGAAGTCCAGGGTGCAAATGAACCCAGCCCTATAAGGCAACAGTACTAACCACTGAGCCCCAGCACTGACCTATATGCTTTCCTGGTTGCAGAACATTGAAATGCAAGCTTATTTACCGTTTAAGGGACGCTAAACATTGACTAAAATGCAAATTCTCATAATTGTATAAATATCTACAATTATATTGTGAAACAGAGTTTAAGGCTAACCATAAACCAGTAATTCAAATGAAAATGTGGCCAAAATCAAGTACTAAAACGCAGAAGGCAGGAAGTTTTTAAGTACCGCTCACCTCACTTCCCTGGGATTTGACCAAGATAATTGGCACGCATTTTCACTTGCTTCACACTGGGAATTGGTGCACCATCAAGGTATGCTAATTAACTTAGACCAATGCCCCTATTCTCCAGACACAAACCTTTCATTTTATTCAGAAAATTTTCTGAAAATCCAGCCACCCAGTGAAATGGAGGCTTACCACAGGTAATGATTGTAGCAACTTGCTATTTTAATGGAGTCACAATAAAGTTACCTTTTTAATTTTACATTTGGGAGTGCCGGATTTTTTCATCTCTATACTTCTATTTTTGAATTCGTCTGTGTCCTGGCACCCCTGCACGCTACTTGGGATTTGAGCTGTCATTTTGGATCCTTTTGTTTTTTCTCTTACCACAGGTATAAGCTAATACGAGCTTATCAATTCATCTTATGAATAGTGACAGGCCCACTTTAAGGAGACAATAAAGTATGCAATACATGCTTTTTGTTTTTACAGGTCTCCATTTTGATTTACACCTATCGAAATATGTGCCAGAGCATTTCTTTTATCTAAAAGCTCCTCCAACCTTATAACATCTAGCAGGGCCGGCTCTCCCATTAGGCAGAATAGGCAGATGCTAGGGGCGCCGGGTGTACAGGGGGGCGCTCACATGCATTTTTTTGTTCTAACAGCAATGTTGGAGGTGAGTGGGGAGGCACGGGGCAAGTTGGGCGTCGTGGGGCAGGAGGGGTGGCGCCAGGTGGGGGTTTGCCTAGGGTGCCAATAGGGCCAGAGCCACTACTGACATTTAGTCTAAATAGAAGTCTGCACAATTTACAGGCTCTAAGCAGAGAATTTGTTAGAATAATGAAAAGATTCATTTTATCCATGTGTTGCAATAATGTAGAAGTTGTTATATGTTACTAAAACTCTGTACTTCACAAAGATTTCTCATAAAGGAGATAACAGCCAAATGAAAAGCATCACCAATGTAATACCAGGAAAAATACATTTCAATGATAATAAGATCAATAATTAAATTATTTTTAGTTTGTTTTAATCTACATCCCTTTAACTTTATTCTATTTGGTTTAGCCTGCTCATTTACATTATTTTTGTTGATTCTTCTTTTGTTTCTTTAAATTTAAAACCAGCCCCTCCAGTGTCCTCTCCCTGCAAACCTTATACCAAATCCAGACAGTGGGTTGTACCAACGCACCCATTGACAGCATTTATAACATAGTCAGTGGTCATCTCACTTCAAGGATTAAAGGATTTGTTTAAATAGGGGAGGTGGGATTCACAAAATTATGATCACTGGGGACACTGATGTTTAGGCACAGTATTTAAGGAAGTCTAGAATCATATTTGGAATTTGGAACTATTTGAATATTTAAAAATCACTAAACAGGATTGCTCAATCCGTGTTATATTCCACTTTACGGGAACAGCTGGTCTGTTTCTCTACACCCAGAGTCCTATAGCAACCAGGATTAGTCTATAAACAAACATCAGGATTTAAGGAGAATCTATAAATCCAAGAGGATATATGTTAATGATGAGAGAGCACTACATGACAATATAATGAGTATTCAAACACAGTTAATGAAAACACATGTTCTCATTAGAATGGCTTTACTGGTAGTTCCTTGTCTTGATGATCTTGCTATTTTTTTTCTTTTTTGCCAAAGAATAATTTCTTTTAACTTTTGTTTGTTTATTGGGTTTTAAATAAATTACAGTAGATATGAAGCCTTTAGAATACTTTGCAGTCATTATGCCTGTGTCATAAATACTGTTTTCTCCTGTTATTTTTTTATTTACTATTTTTAATTTGTATATTGAAAAGGCCCCCCCCCCCCCCCCCCCAATTACCTGTGTCCTTATTTGACAGAAGAGACAAGCCACCAGCAGCCCATGTCTCTGTTATGTATGCTGGAAGGATGGTCCAATAAGATTCCTTCCAGCGTCAGTGCCTCCTGACTCTCAAGATCCTCCCCCTCGCAATGCTCAGTATGGAGAGAGATTATCTGACCTTCTTGTTGCAAGCCATTCTGCCACCGCTGCCATCACAAAGAGGTTTAGTTTTATATTGAGAAGAAACAGTTTTCTCTTCATATACTGCAATTTGCAGATTCGTGGTGTAGCCCTGGTGAATATTTATGCACTGGACATGCTTAAAGATCACCATTTTGCACCATTTTATATTTTTGAGACTCCAATTAGTGTGCTTAGCACTCCCTCCAGTGATCTGTTCTAATATGACACCTTTACTGTGGGTTATATTCAGCAGGGCCTTTCGGGGTTTTCTGCCCAGTGAGAGAGCAACAAATTAAGTTTCACCCTAGCTGATATAAGCTGGTGTAGGGGTGGGCCCTCGGTCTTTCCACCTCATGGTGTTGCAGGAGCAACACCTCCCACCCTCCTGGTAGGGGGATTTCTACAAGGGAATTAAGTCCAGTCAGTTCCTACATTTAGCTCACCTCAGAGGGTGAAACTATATAGGGGAGGTTATCTAGCTGGGTAGCCTGAGACCCTGACAGGAGTGGCAGTGGGCTTAGAGGCCTGATGATGATTTCATCTTAGGGACTCAGAGTGGTGGGCTTAGGGACCAGGGATTAGACTTGAAGTGAAGAAGGAATCTGTGAGAGGTCTGTCCAGTGAAGGGAGCTGCCAAAGGGTTCCTACTCTAATGCTCATGTGCAGACTGCTTGTGGTGTCATCTATGGGTAAATATGTATCCATACAGTATGCTGTCTTTCATGAAGTGTGATGCTTAATGCACAACTGTAACTATATACAAGACCTATCAATAGCCTTTTATTTGTAACTTGTTGAATAAATGTGTGTGTGTTCAAAAGCAAGAACCGCTGGCACTCTGTTGTATTAATTGGATAAGTGTACCACTCCATTATTAAAGTGAGGCCTGCCCCCTTAAGGTGTGTGCTGCTAGCCTAGTTATGAAAATGTTGATGCACAATTAATGGCAGCCGATTAACCAAAGCATTAAAGTGGTTTGCACATTATGAATTGCAGGTAAGTAAGGTGAAGTTTCTCAGTTTCATTCTGCTACCTTAAAAGAGAACTACATGCTCATTAGGTACAGGGGTAATTCTTAATGGGGGGGGGGAATACTTTCTAGTAGGTCTTCTATGCTCTAGCGCTGCCTCCTGCTCTACCGAGCATGACAATTCCTTCTGCTCTTGACAAGTGCTGTAATCCTCTTCACTTCCTGTTCCTGTGAGTATTGGTGCATTGACAAAGTGCAGTTTTCTGAGCTAAAACTGCTACAACGCTTGCGCAATTCACCGAAACACCCAAGAAAAGGAAGAGAAGAGGATTCGGCACAATGTCACGTGATGAATCACCATCTCCAAATGAGCTGTGGAAGGACAGGGTTACATTGAGAAGAGTCATCCCGATCCATCATCTAGTGGCCTTGACCCCCCCAGTGGACGGCCACTTCTAAGACCTATGTTCAGGATTGTCATTGGAAATCATGAAATCCCCAGACAAATTGGCTGTATATTTTTCTTTCCTTGCAAACTGTTCTGTTCAGAGTAGCCAACAGTTGCACCCACTTTTAATTTTGTCCATCAGCAATCTGCTAATTGCAACATGGGGTAATAGGGCTTCTTCCTGAACGGACACTAAAATTATTTGTAAAGGAGGTGGGAAGCACCAGAGGAGAGTGACCTGATACAAAAGGGTTTTAGATAGTCCCCTTTGGCACCAAGCATAGTCACATGGCATAGAAGCTATAAGGAAATAAGAACCTGGGTTGCTGGTAGTTTTCAGAGGACAGGAAGTAAGAGTAATCAGGCTTATCAGGAAAAAAATAAATACAAACTGAAACTGTATAGGAAAAGTGTATATCAATAGGCCTAATTTGTCTGGGACAGTTTATATCCCCTGTAAATGAATGACTGATTCCTTGAGTGCTCACTGTTGACTTGTAGTTATTTACAGAAAGGATTCATCATCCTGAGCAATAGTGGCCTAACTAGCCATTCCCTTGGTTCCGGTGCTGGTTTGGTAAAGGGTACCACCCTGCAGAACTGTCCCCATCCTTATCCCCACCAGCCCCAAAAAATGTAACTTAATGGATTCGAGGGCAGTAGGTAAAGATACTGCTGGTCTGTAGAGGAGTTGCTGGGGCTCCTCTAGAGGCTTGGGGGACAATTGCAATCGCATCAGCTGCAACCCCTATAATTACATGCCTACTGGGTAATAAATACTTGCCCCATGTGACCACATTTTTATTGATCTGGACAATTCATTTGTATACAGAGAATAATTAGCTATTTCTCCTACCACCACTTGCTAAATGAGTATCAGTTTGAAACTTTTACACTTTCAAAGGCTTCTCTATATACAGGTAGTCCTCGGCTTACGTCGTTGATCCGTTCTTACGCGGCGGCGTAAACCGAATTTCGATGTAAGTCGGATCATACGTTCATACAGTATGGTTCGACTTACGTCGCAAAACCGTGTAAGTCGGAACAAGGCATCGTATAAAGCGTCGTAACCCCGAAACGACGTAACTCGAGGCCATCGTAACCCGAGGACTAACTGTAATATTAGTTTCCGCTACTATAAAGGATTCATTGTCATTCTATGAAATGTCAGGCTTGAAGATATTTCTCTTTAGAAATGATATCACACTGCCCTCTTGTGTTATGACATGAATGAGCAGCTGTCCTTTTTAGATAGTCGCATGCCATCTAGGAGCAGGGCTCTCTGACCCCTCCTAATATTGTTTGTATTTCCTCAATGCACTGTACAGTCATGGCCAAAAGTTTTGAGAA
>WMED01024842.1:0-11144 GCA_019650415.1 Pipa parva | reverse complement strand
TTACATTAGTGTAGTATGGCTACCCTTTCCATGGAAATATTCAATAGAAAAAGTTTCTCTAGATAAGTATTGATCGCAACAAATCTCGCGATACTTACCACGAGAAACTTCCAGGTGTTCACCTGATTAAACTCAGAAAATCCGAAACGACTTTTCCAAGTTTAATAAATTTCGCCCTACCTATTAAAGTGTCTTGTTAGGATTTGGTGTACAGAACCTTTGGATTCAACCAATTTAAATGTATTTTAAGCATTCGTTTAAGAAAAAGCCCATTAAAATCCGGGGATGTTTCCAGAGAGAAACTTATCTTGGGGAAGACTGGGAAAACACAGAAAGTCCCATTGTGAATTACATGGAGAGTTGGCATCTCTTGTATATTGGGTTTATTTTAATTTACTGCCACTTTTTTTTCTAAGCAATGTTGCCTGATAATGGATTGGAGTTCAATCTGGATAATAGTTCATTACATCTTCTGATTTCTACATTTTTTCAGGTACTACACCTCATGCAACCCTTACAACCCTTACCACGCAAGCTTCAGAGGAACCCAAACCAGCAATGGTTTCCTTCCTGGGATTACAGATTCCTCCTGGAGATGCCGAGACAGCCCTTTATGTGGAATTTGCACTTTTAATTACAGCAGTTGCAGGAATCATCTTGTCTTTAGTTTTATATTGCAAATCATCTAAAAAAGTAGAACAGTCAAGTTTCTAAACAATGCTTTTTTTGCAGAGACCATTTTTGTGATGCATTGTTAAAAGTGATCAATGACCTGTAACTTGCACTCTAACTCTATGAAGAACTTTTATTATGACGCCACTGGCTCTAAGCAGCTGATGATTAACAGGAAATAAGATCATGTGGTCCAAACAAATAAATTAGGAAGAATACACACAATAACTGTACAATGCTACATTAATTCTCTATTGCTACTCATTGTATGCAGGTTCAAATTAACAATAAAAACTCCCATTTGAATTAGCTTTGGAGATACTTAAATATCGTCCCTTTAAAAAAATGATCTTTTAAGTTGAATTCATGACTTTTATTTCTTCCTCTCTGTCTTTTATCTTTACTGATAGCAGCCACGTTGTTTGTGTTTATTAAATAGACCTCACCCAGTTCCATTGTTTCCTTTGGTGCTATAGATATGCACATTCAGGAAGTGCCTCCAACAGCCCAAATATTAAAGCTAAATATTGTACTTTACAGATAAAATTTGCCATTTTTGGAAGCACAGATTGAATATACAGTCGTTACGCATTTGAGACATTTTTTGTGTTATTTTCCTTTTAAAGGGACAATAAAGGTTTTAAAAAAAATGCCTCTGTATAGGTTATCCAAACTTATAATAACCTAATTACCCAGACACAACTTGTATTCAATTTACCTAGATCCAGATGTCAGCTGTTACACGCCACTCAGGGAAAGCAGTACGTGGCATCCATTTTGTTATTTTAGTACTTCCTCCAGCCAGAACCCTTGACACTGCTCACTGGGGGACTGGGGCATAAATCAGTCAGGGCATTACTATGAAATAAATTAAGTATATTGTTCCATCATGAGATAAAATATGCCAACTAGATCATCAGTTCAATATAATCCCTGCAGCACAATGCTAGAGTGGTTAGAGGGAAAATCTGCTTCCATTATTTTCTACTAATTCAGTTTCAAAAGCACAAGCAACTCTATCTTACATCCAAAAAATATCTGCAAAGATCATCCCTTTATCCACTTATATTTACTTATATTGTAAATACAATACTGCAGAAATATATATATATATATATATATATATATATATATATATATATATATACACTCCTGCCAACATTAAATATGAAAGAAGGAAACTTGTGTAAAATTTTCTCAGTGCAGTTTTATGAGATTTTATTACCTTTCAGGCTTTATATTTTAAATATTTCCCTTTTAAAATAGGAATGTATTATCAGTAAAGTATTAAATCCATTAATATTCTGCAAAATTTAAAAACAAAAAGAGTTTCTAATAAAGAAATGGTCTTGTCAGTTTATATTATACTGTAGGTCAGGGTTACTACACCATCCCTTTAAAACCAAACACATGTAAAATGCACGCGATGAGTTAAAATGCACACGATGAGTTAAAATGCACGCGATGAGTTAAAATGCACACAATGAGTTAAAATGCACACAATGAGTTAAAATGCACTGCTACATACAGTAGCTGCTAAAACAGGTGAGCCTGTAGTTTGCATCTAAACTCAGATCCGCACTGCAGCATGTGCATGTTCCATGTGTTTGGATTTAAAAGGATAAGATGGCAACCCTAATTATAGTTTTTTTGTTTTAAGGGACTAATTTGCATACATGCCAAAAATTCCCTTAAAAGAAAAAGACACGAATTACAATGAATGGAAGGTTACAGACTGCAAAATACTTTACAACTGTTGCAGTGCAGTGATTTGTACTGAATTTCATACGGCCCTGTATTAAGTATATGTTATATATGTTTAAAGAGAGAGCTACAATGTATGCATATGCTCAACTGCTAATCTGTAATCATGTCCTCTTCATGTTGTAGACTGCAGAAACCATGTGGTACGCACCTAAATTGATTAAAGATTTGTTTGGTATCTCCATCCTTTTAACACCAAACCTTTCAATTATCCATTGTGCAAGGCCTTTAATAGATTAGTTCAGATGTGCAAGGCCTTTAATAGATTAGTTCAGATGTGCAAGGCCTTTAATAGATTAGTTCAGATGTGCAAGGCCTTTAATAGATTAGTTCAGATGTGCACTGAAAGGCAGCAGAAAATACAGTGGACACTGCAGCCTGCATCACAACACATTACCCATAAATCTACCCTGCTGCAATGAGGCAATTATACATGGTTGTATCTAACTGAAAGAAAAACCCTGCAATTCAAATATCATTTTCTGTTTGATTGAAAGAGAATCAAATATTAGATAAGTTCTTATAGCGGATGTGTCTGTTTTCTCATGCCTTAAAGGAATAGTATGGCCAAAAAATAAAAATACACATTTATTTATGTAAATTACTAACTTTTATTAAATGCATTTTATCAATTTAAAAAAATAAAATAAAATTATTACCTGTAAAGAAGTGATGTACAGCACTAACCTGTTGTAGACTCCATCTTCATTCTCTGCCGGCGACTCTACGGCGTTCAGAGTCTCCATATCCCTTCTAAGATGCGCAACCCTCTCCAGCCGCGCTAATGAAACCCCACGTCGGCATTTCCTTTAAGTCACATGGGAGAGTGTGCAAGTGATTAATGCGTCCTCCCTTGATGACGCACACGCTCTCCCATGTGACATAGGAAACGCAGATGAGGGGCTTCATTATCAACGCGGCTGGAGAGGACTGCGCATCTTAGAAGGGAGACTTGGGAGGCCGTAGAGTCGACAGCAGAGAATGAAGATTTAGTCTACAGCACTTCTTTACAGGTAACATTTTTTTTTAAATTTGATAATAAAATGCATTTAATAAAAGTAATTAACATAATTAAATGTGGGTTTTTTTTTTTGGCCATACTGTTCCTTTAAATCACAATATAGCAGGGATCTGATTGGAGGAGCTATAATGTCAATCATCATTTTAACCGCCGCCCCTCCAACTTGACATTCAAGTCAGGCATCGGAGGAAAATAGAAGGAAGAGAGTTGCTTGTATTACTGCAGTCTTAGCCAAATGCTTTTAGCATTCAGATGAGACAACCCCTTGCTTTTTAAAAACAAGCTTTTAAGTGACAGGTCCACTTTAATTTACCGCCCTTTATTTTTAGATGTATTTGACAGGTGTAGCCCTGGTGAATTTTGATGTATTGGAAATGCTTGAAAGAAATCACCATTTCTAGCATTTTATATTTTAGGGACTCTCATATGTACTTAGAGCCCCCTCTAGTGACCTGTTGTAAAATGACACTCGTTATTGTGAGTTACATTGGATTTCTGTCCATTCATAGATTAACAAATCAGATCTCACACTAGCTTATATAGATTGGTGCATTAGCGTGTCCTGGGTCTCTTACCGCGTCCTGGGTCTCTTACCGCAGAGTGTTTCTGGAGCGGCACTTTACCTCCACCCTCCTGGTGAAGCGTCTGCTTAAGGGAAATTACCTTAGGGATTCCTAAAATGTATAGCTCAGCTTAGTGTGTGAGATTAGGCAGTGCAGGATATTTATCTGGGTAGCTGAAGACCCCCACCAGGAGCTCTGCGGCCTAATGTGATCCTAACTACAAAAGGATACACAGCTCAGGGTTCATCAGTGGTAGCAGAGGCGGCTCTGAGTGGTAGGCTTAGGGACCAGGGCTTAGCCTCATCTACAAAGGAAGCCACATCAAGGTCTATTCAGGACCCTCCTAGGATCCACACTTATGCTAAAGTGATATCAAATCCTCTGGTGGTAACTACATGTGATTATACATATCTGCATTCACTTATCTCTGTCACTATATGTTCAAATGCAATTATCTGCTCCTTATGATGTTAAACGATAACTCTCATCTCTGCATATGTTTACTGTTCTAATAAATGCGTATTGGTTTTAAGCAAGAACCACTGGCACCCTATCTTTTATATATCCACTTTAATGCACCACACATACTATAGTAATGTGTATTAGGCCTACTCCAAAGTGTAAGCGGGGCCTGCTTCCCTGAGGTTATCTAATAGCCTAGGTATACTGTATGTATTCATAAAATGTTGCTGCATAACAGTTTTTTATACATAACGTTAACTATAGTGTTACACAGGTATATATTGAGTTTTTATTTAGTCTGTTTTGCCTGAGTCAATGTTACACACCTACAGAAGCCAGGGTACACCGAACACATGCAGAGTGTATAGTTCAGAATAAAATGGAGAGGCAGAGGTTACAACTTTATAGGAATGGGTTCTCACTCTAATAGGGCTACTACTGTACTAAAGATATGTCTGGGCAAGTGTAAGCAGACCTTTCTATCAAGTTGATCAGTTCTATGCAAAAATATCGTTCGGATTTATTTCTTATTTAAGACTCCCCCACCATATCCCTGTCCATTGGCACATCTAAACCTAAATAGGAATATGGCAGACTATATGGAGTATTTTCAAAATTTTTAATAAAAAAAAAAATATATTCTACTACAATACAGCTACAGTTTTCTGACAGAAGGAGGGGAGAAGAGTAGAAGAGAGGAAAATCAAACAAATATGTAATGGAGTCAAAGGCACATCAAGGGGGTAATTCAGGATAGTGCGAAGTGAGGTGCGGAGTCCTCGCCTCACTTCGTACTGACTGATATGCGCTCGCTGATGCCCTGCACGCGGACATCAGCGAGCGCTTTAAAGGGATTCCAGTCTCGGCAAGGCAACTCTTTTGTTCTCAGAGACTGGAATCCCTTTAAAGCGCTCACTGATGTCCGCGTGCAGGACATCAGCGAGCGCATATCAGTCAGGGCGAAGTGAGGCGAACACTCCGCACCTCACTTCAGACTATCCTGAATTATCCCCTAAGAGTAATTCAAGAAGAGAAGGGGAAAGAGATGTCACACAACCAGTGTGGCTAAATAACAGTAAATTGTAACGAAAGACAGTATTTATACAGAGCTATTAGGTTATACAATGCTTAAAGGAGACCCTAAAGTCAAAAAATAAAAAAAGACAGTTAAAATACTTCCCTTATACTGAGTCAATTGATTACAGTCACAGCATGAGCTGTATTATAATTAGCCGGCTCTTGATGCTTCCCCCGTTGCCTCCTGCACAGCACTCTGGCTGACACAGAAGCCAGCGCTCAGCTCCTTCTTCTCCTTCCCTGGCTTCTACATCATCATGCTCATTGTGGGGGGCCTTCTCATTGGCCTCCGCAATGAACGTGACAATGTTAAAGCCCTAGAACACCCGTGGTGTTACAGGGTGGGAGGAGCTGCGGCGCTGGCTGCCAATCAGCCAGCGCTGTGAGAAGCATCAGGGAAATAATCACAAGCCAGCTAATTACAGCATAGCTCATGCTGTGACTGTAATCAATCAACTCCGTATAAGCTAAGTATTTTAACTGTTTTTATACTTTAGTTCTAGTTTAACAGATATTAGTTGATCTCACAGTCGTCAAGGCTGCCTCAGATTACCTGTGAAGACAAGAGCAAGCAACCCTAGGCAAGGAAAACATTTTACAAAACTGTATGACAGTGAACTGATGCAGTTGTGGATTTTAGTTATATGCCATTTACCACTCTTCATTGTATTTCTTTTTAACTTTGCATACCACTTTTGAAAGTGTCTCCATTTTACATATCAGTAAGTATGAGCATTTCACTAGTAGGGCTGCAAAAGTTATAAAACAACAGGAAAATATATTTATATACAGTGGATCCTGGCTTTCCATGATCTGCACTCTATGATAACATGCTGAGATTTCATTGGACGGGACAAGGCATCTACTCCAGAACAGGGACATGTTTAAAACATGGCTTTTATACATGTGATTGCGGGTCATTTTATATGTATGTTTCCTCAATAAAAAAAAAAAGAAACATAAAATAACCAAATAAAGACATTATGGGTAATATGTTTTTATTTACAAAGCAAATATATATCTTGATAGTTATATTGACATTAAGGCTTTGTAGGAACCCCAGTCATTTCGCACAAATAATATATTTACCGTATTTTTTGCTCCATAAGATGCACTTTTATTCCCCCCAAAACCTGAGGGAAAATGCCCATGCGTCGTATAGAGCAAATGTTTCTTTTCTTCAGCTGCTGCGGGGCAAGAGTAGCGATTCGCCTCCTGTCAGCGCTTCTCCACACTGAGCTAAGTTGAGCGTGACAGCGATCCTTGGAGTGCTGTGCTAAGTAGCGGCTGTATCCAAGGCAAATAGAGCCAACAAAACCCGTAGGCACCAAGAAGCGCTGTTGCGCTCAACCTAGCTCAGTATGGAGAAGCGCTGACAAATACAGATAACAAAAGAGGTGGTTGAATAAAGCTGATAAACATTTATCGACATTTTCAGTTATATAGCATTGCAAACCATTTACACAATACTTCTGTCTATAAAAATAGAAATTAACACCACAAAATACCAGTCTGTGGCATTCCCTTTCCACCGCCAAACGTTTAAAGCAACATGTGAACGTGGTATTAGATTAGCGTTTCGTTGTTATCTAAAAGGAAACATCTTTTGGTCACTTATTTGCCCAAAGTTGCAGGGTTTCTGCTGTTCATAACTCAACAACATTTAGAAGCTTGTAATTTCACATGGATCCTGCAGAGTTAGCAAAAACAGGTCAAAATTCAGATAGTGAGCAGAAAATGAGTGTGACCCCTGATGGTGAAAAAGAAGAAAGTGCAATTGTGTATAGGTATTAAAAGATGTACCACAGAGGTTGGGAACCTGTGGCTTGCAAGCCAGGTGTGGCTCTTTTGGTGGCTGCATCTGGCTCACAGACTCTCAGTGCTTTTGGGTTGCTAGCTAATCTGGACCCGTTGACGTCACATATGATGTCAGCGGTGCCAAATTCAAAAGGGGCTGATCATAGCCGCACTTTTAAGAGCTCCAGCCAGGTCCCGACAGCAGGAGCGCAGGACCATCACCGGGACCCATACTTGCAGGAGGCAGAGATCTTATTGGCATGGAAACCCCCAACGATCAGAGACCCAAGAAATTATCCGACGACCAGACTACAGAGTGGCAACACTGAAGAGATAGAGTACAGACGACGGGGAACCGGTAACTATATATTGAATGGCTCTCACAGAATTACATTTTAAAATATGTGTTGTTCATGGCTCTCTCAACCAAAAATATTCCCGACCACTGATGTACCATATTTTTCACTCCGTATGACACACCTGACCATAAGACGCACATAGGATTTTGAGGAAAATAAGAAAAAAAAATTGTGATACAAATGGTGTGCTAAAATTAAATAAAATATACCACCACTCCCCTGCCTGCCATCCCTTCCTCCCCTTCCTGTCTGCCCTCCCTCACCTTCCTGTTTCCCTTCCTCCCCTGCCTACTAGCTCAGCACGCCATTTCAGCAAGCCACCTCCTGTCAGCGCTTCTCCACACTGAGCTACGTTGAGCGCTTCTTGATGCCTTCAGGTCTTGTTGGCTCTATTTGCCATGGATTCCGCCGCTACTAGCGCAGCACACCAAGTAGCGCTGACGTGCTTAACTTGGCTCACTGTGGAGAAGCGCAGATAGGAGGTGGATCACTGGAGGAAGGCAAGTACTCCGAGTTTTCTTCAGCTTCTGCAGGGCACAGGCGGGGTGGGGGGTTGTTTGCGGCTGCCATCTGAACATTCTTTCCATTAGACGCACGGGCATTAGACGTATGGGCATTAGACGCATGGTCATATGGAATGAAAAATACGGTACTTATACAATACCTCATGTAAATAATATGAGATTCCTTAGAAAGTTTTAGAAAAAAAAGTTATGTAAAACTGGAACCTCTTTAAGTAACAGAGAATAACTTCTTAGAGAGTTACCAAAACGTATTCCTTTACTAATTCATTTTATTAAATGTTCTGTGTGAAAAAAGGGCGAAGTCACTCCTAGAATATGTCTCCTGATCTACGTCCTGCTGCCGATAATCTGCAGCAGGTTTAGGAAAATGTACACAATGTCAGTGTAAATCTTCAAGGCGCCAAAGATGTATTCTTCGGGACTGATTGTGTGCTTTCGGTTTCCAATCACCAGCTGAGTGTCAAATGCAAGGAACTGTTGAAAAAAGATAAGAGGGAGGAAGTAAGCACGTAATTCACAAGCTGACATTGATATCTCTAAATGGCTCAACATTAATTTTTTATACTTAAATAAAAAAATTTCACCAAGGCCAGAGGTTTCAGAACATGTAAAGGCTGTTCTAAATGGCGCAACCTATAAGCACAAGCTGTTCAGTTTATAAGCAAATGGTGTGCGCTTGTTGCCTGGAAAAAGACACAAGATGCTCTTATTTCTATGAGCTAACTGGGAGCAAAGATTCTACTGTGCATGCTTGGATCACTCATCCAAGGGAGCAAAAAGGTTATTCAGGAGAAAAAACTGGAAAACTAAACAAAGAAAAACAAAAGACATTTTTTCTGAGTTCCTAATGTTTATCCCAGAGTGACAAACCGCCCTATATTGTTTTACTACACTAATAGCATGGAGTATGATCATTCAGCCACCCAGCTAAAGAACTGCAACACTCGCCAATGTCATCATTAGGAAAATATGGGTCCTTGACCCGCCAGACCAATCAGTTATGGTCCAATCAAATGACAAGTTCATTGTTTGTAAGGAAAGTTGGGACTGGCTAAATATGTACAATGTGGTAACCATTTTAGTAGACTGGTAAACTTTGTGGCAATCCTAATCTGTGCATCTACAGGTATCTGAGATCTGAGTGGAACTGCAGACAGTCAGGCAAACATTATTTGAAAAACCAATAAAATCTTCGTTTTTAGAAAAAGACCCAGAAGTGAAAAATATTTGTACACTGGATATGTTCAGCCATTTTTGCATCTGCACATGAAAAAGTAGAGTGCGGTATTGTTCTGGATTTATATATATATATCTGGCTTGACTAAGGTTAGGTGTGTCCAAAACGTTGCCGCCTATCAAGTATGTTTGTTATTTAAAGAAATATTCACTTTTATTCTAGCATAAGGCTAGGTTCACACTAGCATATTATGCGCAGAGCGTAATACGCTAGTGTGAAAAAAGACAAAAACGCTCTGGCATATATTTCTAATGGACTTCCCAGCGACAGTGTGAACGCTCCCTTGGCGTTCACAACCCTTCCTATCTGGCCGCATTCTGTACACGGCATAATACGCCGGCACAAAATGCGATGGTCAGCATTCTGGACACAGCGTATGCATGTCATACGCTAGTGTGTCTGGAAGCAGGTAAGTCCATAGGATTACAATGGCAGCGTATTTTGTTTTTATGCGTGGCATAAAAACGAGAGTGTGAACCGACTCTAAAGCAATCAGATATCGTAAATACTGCTAGGAATAGGTTAGAGCTGACAAGTGGTGGAGGGGTGATGTGGGGTGGATTCTCTTCTTCAGAGACAATCTCAGTATTAAAGCAAACATAAATAAATGCATAATTTTACCATTATATAAAGTTGTGATAGTGAGATAGAAATCCAAGATCTACATTGAGGGGGTTATTCACTAAGGTGCGAATTCAACTGTCTAATTCTCAAACAGCGGATTCCCAAAGCAAACCCGTAACAATTTCCCCATTGTAAAGTCGCGACAATTTTTCAAAGTTAAGATTGCGACAATTTTCCATAATAAAGTCGCGACTGCAACAATTTTCTCATTATAAAGACGCAACTGCGACAGTAGCAGCCTATTGTGACTGTCTTTATCTGGCGAATTCGCACCTATACGCAACAGTATTTTTGGTATTAAAATATATTATCATTTTGAGTTCAAAAGTGTTTCTTTCTTGTGTTTTTAATATATACGTACAGTATATGTGTAAGTAAATATGTACTACATATATGGGACTACACAGAAGTCACACATTCATACTTTGTGATCCTCAGATAGGTGAAAATTATATTTTTAAACCACATCACATGCTAAACTGTGCCTGCTTTCCATTTGTACACACAGAAGTATGAAGCTTAGTTTAGACAGTACTTACCAGAGTAAAGGCAACGGCGCCTATAGCAGCATACAGCATGTGGAGCCAGTATATCTGTAACAAAAAGATGGGTAACAATATGAGAACTGCCATTATTTACGCACACAGTGTTTTACTCCGTATATAATGGGGAAGGTTATTTCCCATACTTAATAAAAGGAGGTTTCACCTAAATACATTTTTAAGAATGCAGCATGTATAATGTATGTATAATGTATGTGTAATGTATGTATAATGTATGTATAATGTATATATAATGTATAATGTATGTGTAATGTATGTATAATGTATAATGTATGTGTAATGTATGTATAATGTATATATAATGTATGTATAATGTATATATAATGTATGTATAATGTATATATAATGTATAATGTATATATAATGTATAATGTATGTATAATGTATGTATAATGTATATATAATGTATGTATAATGTATGTATAATGTATGTATAATGTATATATAATGTATAATGTATGTATAATGTATGTATAATGTA
>WMED01024841.1:0-11144 GCA_019650415.1 Pipa parva | reverse complement strand
CCCCCCCCCCCCCTTTTCCCTA
This sequence comes from Pipa parva, assembly GCA_019650415.1. Taxonomy (NCBI): domain Eukaryota; kingdom Metazoa; phylum Chordata; class Amphibia; order Anura; family Pipidae; genus Pipa; species Pipa parva. Next base: position 11,122 of record WMED01024841.1, on the reverse strand, counting down.
TCCCTACCTATCTCTTCCATGGACAAGCTGTGTCTGCTCTAGTGCTTAGCACTACAGTGATCCTCTCCCCAGTGCTGCATTTAACTTCCTGAAAGCTGATCACAGGAAGTTAAAATCATTGCTTGGGGGTGGGAGATAGGAACGTTGTAGTGCTAAGTGCTAGAGCACACAGAGATGGGCCATGGAAGAGGTAGGTAGGGAGAGGGAAAAAGAGGGCTGAGCCCCAAGATAGTGCATCCCCTCCAGCAGTGCCATAGGCGACTGCCTACCCTGTCTACCCTTGCCCAGTGCCCCTCTGCTTTGACATGACAAGGGGAAGCTCTGCTGGGGAAAGGAACTCGGGACCATCTTGCACCAGGGTCCGGTTGTAGCTAGAAACTGACCAGTGTGTAATGTAACTTGTTAATACAAGTGCCTACGCATTTAACTGGACTGAGAAGCAAAGTGCAATAAACGGATTATCTGTTGTACACTGAGCAGCACAATGAAAAGGATTTGGCTTTTTTTAAGAGCTAGTTTTGTTTAAAGGTGACATGGTTTCTAGATGCATCACATTAGCTGCCTCATAAGGTCTTTGAACATTTTCAAGGGTTTACACTCCTGATAACAACTGGTTATTTATTCCAATAAGGCAATGAAATAATTGAGCAGAAGTAATGTTTTTATTATATACAGTATGAAAGGGTGGAGCTTAGGTTACTGTTACTGCTATGCCAACATTAATATAACCTGTGCAAATTCATGTACAATTAGACTTATCCCTATGTAAATAGGTGGCTAAATGCTCATACAGAATGTTCTCAATTGTTATGGAAAGAAGGACACATGTATACTCCAATAGTCACTTATATGGGTCCCAGAGAGTCTTACTTTATTCATTTTTTGTTGTATAGTGTATCAGAAAAACTGGATATTTGCAGTATCATTCATTTTAGTTTATCAGACTTTGGCCACAAAGCAGCTACAGGCCTCAATATCAATATTCAGGCATCACCTCCTACTTCAGGCATCATGTCAATTCTGGAAATGCTTCAGAGTGTCCCTTACTTTACTTGTGTAACGTTATCTTGACCACACTCCTTGTGTTTACAACCACTCCAGGAATGGATTTCCCGCTCGGCCTCTCAGGGGATAGTCCGAACATTATTAATAGTGCCTGTACTTTAAATACACGCGCCAGTGGTTCTTCAAACAGGAACAGTTTATTCTCAGCACCAGTTACGCACTTTAACTTATAGAACAGCATCCATCTTGAAGAGGTAGAACACACTTATTGTGCATATTTACCCTCAATAAGCAACAAGAGTCAGGAACTGCTCTCACCCATCTCTGGGTTGTGCATAGGTAGACTGCTCCTTGGTATTACTTAGGGGAATTTTCTCTCAGCATCTGGGACAAATTCAAGATGAGTGTTTCGCAATCCATGTTACTCTGCCATCCTCTAGACCCAGCAAATGGCCACCCTATGCCCTTCCACTGAGACACAGCTCTGAGGGGGTTATTCACTAAAGTCCAAATAAAGACAGTCGCAATAGACTGCTACTGTCACAGTCGCGTCTTTATAATGAGAATATTGTCACAGTCGCAACTTTATTATGGAAAAATTGTTGCAATACTAACTTTAAAAAATTGTCGCCGCTTTACAATGGGAAAATTGTCGTGGATTTGCTGTGGGAATCTGCTAATTGAGAATTCGACAGTCAAATTTGCACCTTAGTGAATAACCCCCTTAGATTCAACACACAGAGCAACCATTTCGTGTAATAGGAAAAGGCTGTGGTTATGTGATTCTGGCGCTTCAGTTAAAGATGAGCAAAGTGATTTGGAAAGTGGAGATGTCAACCTAAATTTTCAGAAAATCTAGATTGGGGACAGCAATGCCCAACATTTCTGTCTATATCTGGTCTGTGTTCCCTTTAGAGTTTGTACCCTCCTCCTGTTTTTGTTCATATATCTCCTTCTTGATTGCTATACTATTTATGTACAGTATGCCTGTCCTTGTTTGTATTCAGGTTTTGAGTCTTGCTTCTGCATTATTTTTATACTCACGGTACCCATTCATCATTTTGTGGCTTTATTCCTGCCTTGCTAAGAAGCAATTTTAGCAATGATGATTAATGTTGTTCTTACAATAGGGGTCCCTTTGCTTCCACTGAAGGTTATTTGAAGGTTATTTGACCACACATACACAATTTCTGGTAAAAGCTGTTTATTCTGAACTGTCAATTGTCCATATATCCATACTACACATATCCACAAGACTACCATCATAAATCAACCACCACTAACTTCCCAATTTTGACTTTCCATACCACACTACACTAAATTGATTAGTTAAATTACCTTTAGCTAGTTGAGCATCAGTTGCATTGTTTAGTTATCTGAATCACAGATTTCACTGGCTGCATGGGCCAGTAGCACATGTAGTGGTAGAGAGTACAATCATTTTCTGATATTAGGCCTCCTTAAAGGGGAACTATTGTCAAATTACTTCTTTACATACGTAGTACTATACTTTAGTAAGAAGCGTTTCTCCCAAGTAGTTGTTTCATGTGAAGCAGAATGATTGAGTAGGCAGCACTGATAAACTCCTGTACCAGGAAATGTGTGTGTGATGTCTACTGGCCAGTTTTCTATGAAAAGGTTCGCTCCCCCAGACATTTTTTCCCTACTTACTACTTAGTACATGTGCAGAAGTCAGCTTTCCCTCTGTAATCTCCTGCATTCCAACTTAATTTATGAGGCCAAAAGGTCAGCACACTGCTTAACCAATAGCAGTCAGGCAGCTTTTTCTTCTCATGTTGCCTGACTTGCAGAACAAAAGAGAGGGGGAGGAAAATGACAACTCTCAGGAAATCTAATTAAGGGAACAAATGTCAAGTATTATTTCTTCCCTAAATGTTTTATTGACTCTTTGTGTCAGCAATTGGTTTAATATAAAGGAGTTTTATATGTATGTGTGTAGTTATATCAGCACTATAGTGCCCCTTTAACGGATTCAGTCAATACATAGACATTTTTTTTATCCAAAACTTTAAATAGAGCTGTTTTCAAAATATTAATATCTCAGGCAATTTATACATTACATCTGAAATTAATATTTCTTATTTAAAAACAGAATTAGCTCAACAACAAAAACACATATTTATAGTCCTTTGTAAAACACCGACACACATAACACATTGACTAGGAAAGTGAGGAGAAATAAATAGGTTGTGAAAGATTTTACATTTATTTCTAAATATCACAGCATCGTGAGTCATGATGCGGCAAAGATTATTTGGCATTCCTGTAGAGTTAAGCTGATCTATATTAACCATCACAGTCATGTGTAGACATCCAGCTTAAAAAATACACTTCAAAACATATTTTCTCATTGATTTGCTATTATTGGCTTAAAGGCTCCATCTACTGATCATCGTGAACCATAGCTGTACTGTTGATCTTTTAATTTGATACATTTATAGAGACCCTTATGTGATGTCCTCAGTTAAGGAGCCCTTTGATTTCATATATTGTTGAAAAGTAGTAGGGCTTTAGTGTTTTGGGCTTCCATATTGCAGGTGGGAGGACTTACTACCTTCAGGTCTGCTGGTATAAATAGAATGATGAGACCATGTAATAGTTCACAGTAGAAGGTGAAAGTCAGGATCATGTGTTGATGGGTAGATGAGCATCCCACCAGAAACTGCCGGAAAACGTAGCCATACTGATCCAAGCATTGCATTCAGTGGTTGCCCGTTTGCAACAAGGACAATTGGCAGTTAGAGCACCATCTTAATGGAATATGCCTGCAGATGTCTGGGTTACTAAAAGAATTAGATCAGTTGAAAGGAGGGAACATGTAACACCAAATTCCTATAACTGTCTGACGTTTGTTATTGTTAGTGTTATTTTTATTGAATGTCACTAGATGCAGTAACATAGGTGCTCGTTTAAGAATTTTATTTTAGGAGTTACTTCGCAGAGGAAAAACTGCGGCTGATATATACTAACAGCAAACACAAATTATCCCATTGAACATTTGTTGTAATAATAGTAAAAAATAATAAATATCACAATAAATTACCTGACTCGAAGTGGAATAATGTCTGTCGTTACTGTTTCAAATAATAAAGTTTCTATAGGGCAGACTAAACAGATGGTGAATACAACAGCTGCAATGACCAGATATACTTTATTAGAGTATAAACCCAGGGTCACTTGGCTTGAGGGGGGAATAATTGACTTATTTACTTTACTTTTTTAACTTATTCCATCTTCTCTCTTTTAGTGGGTTATTGTCTCCAGTCCGAATAGGTGTTAATTCGCCAGCTAAAGACAGTCCTGTCACAGTCGCAGCTTTATAATGAGAATATTGTCGCAGTCGCGACTTTACTCTGTAAATATTCTTGCATTTGCAACTTTAAAATTGTCACAGTCACTACTTTACAATGGGAAAATTGTCACGGTCATGGATTTGCTATGGGAATCCGCTGATTGAGAATTCAACAGTCGAATTCTCACTTTAGTCATTAACCCCCTTAGTGAATGGTGAAAGAGTGTGACATGCTCCCTTGTCCAAAACTTGCTGTGGAAACTACAACTGCTACAAATATTCAAAGTGTGTTCCTTACAAAATGCTATTTTGTGCCTACAGAATCAAATTTTGTGTGTACAGAATTAAAACGTTGTCGACAAAATACCATCCTGTTGACAGAAGGCTGTTTTGTGCACACAGAATATAATCTTGTGCACAATCTAGTATTTGTATAAACTAAATTTCATTATAAAATGAGGTTTTGTATTTTGTAGACAAAACAATTTTTTTGTGCACACAAAACAGGATTTCGTACACAAATTATCTCTATAAGATTTAATTAAAATGATGTGATTTGTGAACAATAGAACTTTTGTTCTACACCATTATTTTTGTGCTACCGAATATTATTTTGGACCACAATATTTTTTGGTTTGTTGACCAGATTTGTACACCAATTTTTGTGCCACAAATAAACTATTTTTAGTAGAAAATAAGTTTTATGTTGATATAGTGTGACCAATAATAGTAATGTGCACCAAACAATAGTAACAAATAATAGTAATGTGCACCATCTAACTACATTTACGGGGTTATTCACTAATGTCTGAATTGTTGCGTATAGGTGCAAATTCACCAGATAAAGACAGTCACAATTGGCTGCTATTGCCGCAGTCGCGTCTTTATAATGAGAATATTGTTGCAGTCATGATTTTATTATGGGAAAATTGTCGCAATCTTAACATTAAAAAATTGTCGCGACTTTACAATGGGGACATTGTCACCGATTTACTATAGGAATCCGCTGTTTGCGAATTCGACAGTCGAATTTGTACCTTAGTGAATAACCCCCAATGTCTCAAAATACAATCTTAATGCACTAAAGATTTTAGTTAGTAAATCACTTTGTGTCATACACAATTGATGATTTTGTCTCATTCACTATAATACTGTTTACAGCAAAATTTTATTATAATTAAAATGAAACTAAAATTAATTATACTTCTAACAACAGAAAAACCTATTTGTGACTACAAAATGACCTTGTTTTTGTTTGCAACATTCCTTTTTATTTAGCACAAAATTAATATTTGATTCCCAAAATGATATGCTGTCTTTTGTGGCTTCACAAACAAACGCATGTACACACACATGCCTCCCTTTGCTGGCTCTCACAGGTTTAGTTGAACTGGAGACAGTGGGTAGCATCAGCTACTCTTCCTTCCTGCAGCCCTAGCGCTCGTTGTCATACCATAAACAGGTAACATATTCGGTACCGTGGCTGCAAATGAGCCAGTGCTGTCTACTGTCTCCACTTCAGATAAACTTGTAGCCACTTTGCCCCGCAGAAGCAGATAATAAGAGAGCAAAATTGATCATAGGCCCCAGAAGCCCATTTAGCCCTGGAATAATCTACGTTTGCCAGTTGCACCCCCGTTAAAGCTGCCAGCGCTGCCAACTCTTTGTCCTGCGAATTTATACATTGTCCTTATCCTATTGGACAAAGGGGTAAGGTGAAGTGGAGGGAGAACTATTGATTCCTTCCCATGGGTGAGAGTATGGGATGTGTCCACCTCCCCTGTATAGTTATGAGAAGCTCAGGTATCTTAGATTTGTACGGTATTATTACTGGCCATTTTAATTGCTTTTTGAAATGGGCACTAAGATTTTAAGTAGTTTGTTGCTGGTTTTAGCCAAACTTCTAGGTTCATGAACCCCAACCACAGAACTGATTTGTCAATAAATATTTAAATAAGTGAAACAGTCTACCCGACCGATTGCCTCAAACGGAGACAGGCTTTGCTTACAAATGTGGTTTTGTTCAACCCCAAAGGAACGAGACTAAAAATAACAAGGTAGTTCATTCTGGCTTTAGAGTAATGAAAGTTATGATTTTATTTACCTCTAAAGAAATATCACTGCACAAACCTACAGCCCTAATTTACTAAAATAGCAATACACTGCTGTAGCAACGTCAAGCAGATTGTGTAAACAGGCTGTAAAATCCTAGAATTCTAAGAGGAAAGATTTATTAATCTGTAACTTACTATTATATAAATATAGTTAATGACAGAACACTCATAACTCTTCACAGTAAAGCAAGGTTTACAGCTCAATGAAAGGAGAGAAAAAGGATCATCGAACACCCTTTATCTCTCTCCTCTGTCTAAAAGACTAAACACTTTTCTGCCTAGTGCATTTATGGATTTGCTATTTTAGTAGTTTATTGTTTTGTCTATTGGAAACAATATGATCAAGTTGTCATGAATCCATTATATTGGAAAAGCGGTAAAGCAGAATTTTTCCCGCATTGATAGTTACGGCATATAACCTGCTACTTTCCTTTTCTTCAAATGATTAGATTCGTTTTTCATCATAATAAGAGTCGTCTATCAAGATAGTGAAAAACATTATATTTGTCTGAGCAGTTTGCTGCGTTTTATGGTTTGTACTTATTTATTTTTTATATAGTGCAGCGCTTTACAGAGATTCGTCATTCATGTCACTCCCTGCCCCATGGAGCTTACAATCTAATTTCCCTATTCAGTTACACACAAATAGGCACACAGATGTATGTTTTTGGATTGTGGGAGGAAACCGGAGTGCCCGGAGGAAACCCACGCAAGTGCGGGGAGAACATACAAACTCCATGCAGATGAAATCCATGGTGGAATTGAACTCAGAACCCAGAGCTGCATAACATAAGCCTATAGAACCCTACTGTAGTTAGGTTTTCACATTAACTTCTTGAATGTGTATATTATAGACATCTATGAATGCAATCTATGAGGCAAGTGGATATTATAGACATCTATGAACCATAATGCAAGATTTTGGTGCCCAGACATCCTTGTCCCTCAAACATAAACAGCCTTTTCAAAACGCTATACAACGTATTAATTAAGACTTGCATTTCAGATTATGGTTTGGCCCACTAAAGTAGTTTTTTCTTTGATGAAAGAAATAATTTTTCTTAATCAAGTGGATGCCGCGGACCCCCACTTTACTTGCAAAAACCCTCCACCTTACACTGTCAGATTACATCTTTACATATGAAGTACTATACCTTAGTGAGAAGCGTTTCTCCCCAGTAGATGTTTCTTGTGAAGCAGGACATTTTAATAAGCAGCATTTCAAAACTCCCGCACCAGGATAAGTCTGAATGATGATTTTTGCCTGTTATAGAGCTAAGCATCTGCACACAAGTTAGTTTTCCCGAGCCCGAGGCTCTGTAATCTCGTGCATGCGCTCTGCTCCCTCTTGACGTCACCTGACCTTTAGGTACCAGCCCCCTAAGCTCTCAACTAATTAAAAGCACTGTTTCTATAGTGATATACACCTGTACAAAAGGTATGTATGCTTGTGGGCTAGCGTGGCAATTCTTTAATGTACCTTCACTCAAGAGTGAAATGTTAGACTTAGCGATGCAGCAATACCTGCTTATATTTGTTATTACATTATAATTATAGAAATTGCAGGGCTATTTCAACAGTCTGGTCCATGTTCTTCCATGTTCTACATGTTTCTTGTTGTCATTCTTCTCAGGTGCTGTTGAGTCAGTTCTGACCCATAGTTACTCTTTTGAGCAACAAATAGAAAGTTGCCTCATCTTGTGCCATTAGTTGTGGGTAAAACAAAAAAAGTGAAGTCAATGAAAAGCGAAGTAATATGGGAGAAAATGAGATCATTCCCTCTGACACACACAAGCAGCCTCCTTTCACATTTTATACAGTTTCCAAAATGGTAATGAACTTGTTTGGTCTTGTTTTTGGACAATGATGTTTTAGATAAAAGATTGGGGATATGCCCCGTATCGCTTATGATTCACTGTAATCAAAAATGATTTATCCACTACTGTGCTCCACAAAGCATGCGATGGTATCTAGAAAAGCAAGACACAAGTTGGAATAGCTGGACAGGTTGGGTGATATGAAGAGATGAGCAGGAAATAAAAAGTGACAGGAGACAGATGAGGCCAAGCTTGACTGGCTGTTGGGTTAAATGAGGTGATTATTTTTTCATAGTGTGGCGTGCCTCTGTAGAATTGTTTTCTCTGTTCCCTGGGGAGGCTTAATGTAGGCTCCTTTCCTCAATCAGTGAGCAGGAACGTTCCTTACCTGAGATTGAAGAGCCTCTATCCTTACTGGAAGAGAAGGGGCGAGGAACATATCCTGGGATCTAAACAATGAGACGACAGATTAATGATACCTTCTAATTTTTTCTCATCACTGCTCTGTAAGAAGTAAGCACTCCTTGTAAATCTACTGCAAACCTAATATGCCATTTCAGAAATTACCATTTTATTGTCACCCAGCGAGATACATTAACTTATTCACAGAATCTTCTAGAATCTAGATCATTCTAAACGTCTCCCAAATAAATGTAATCCCTTGGAGCTGTTTAAGTGGCAGCTCTGTTATTGAACTACAAGCCCCAGGATCCACCTGATTAGATGGTGTTACTAAGTACCTCACTCAAGTGAAGTTTTGTCCTGTAACTATTCATGTAAACGTTACAAATCTCTTTCAGGTGTACATTAAGGGGTTATTCACTAAAGTCTGAATTGTTGCGTATAGGTGCAAATTCACCAGATAAAGACAGTCGCAATAGGCTGCTACTGTCGCAGTCGCATCTTTATAATGAGAATATTGTCGCAGTCGCGACTTTATTATGGGAAACTTGCCACAATCTTAACATTAAAAAATTGTTGTGACTTTACAATGGGGAAATTGTAGTGGATTTACTATGGGAATCCGCTCTTTGCGAATTTGACAGTTGAATTCGCACCTTAGTGAATAACCCCTGGGTCTTTTTAATTTGATGAGATTGTCATTTGAATGTATATACAATGTATCAAAATCTGCTTTAGTGAGGCCAAATAAATAATACACTTATTTAAAAAACATACAACATTTTATCTAAAGAAAACTGACAAAACTGTCTTAAAAAGCTGAACAGATAAATCCCGAAAGAAAATAAAACTCTGTTTAGAGCATTTCAACCCATGTTTGTGTAAATTTAGTTTTAAATCCAAGCCTATTGCTACACAACACAATACTATTAAAGTGTGAAAAGACAGAAAATTTATTACAATCTCCTTGACTTTATGGGTCAAGATGTTAACAACTTAACTGTGGACCGACTTCAGGCTTTTCAATGAGATCAAATTCCTACAAGTGTTTTGTGGTTTGCAGACTGATACGGCTGATTCTGCATGCTTTTATATCCTGTAATACCTTAAGCGGAGTGCCTATTTCATCGACTCATTGGGCTGAATGCCAGTTCTTATGGGAAATGGCATCACATTTTTACAGCCCTTTTCAAAGTGACTAAGGTTGACCTAGTCTTACCGTATTAGCAGATTCATTCGCATTTTTTTTTCTGTTATTGCAGAAACACTATTTTGTTAATTTAACTAGTTTAAAAAGACAATTGTATATTATATGTAGATAGTCTTTGCTTACTTGTTAATACAGCAGTTACGTAAATGCCACCTTATATACCTGTAGAATGTTACTGATAGACCTCAACTTCTGCATCCCCTTGATGATCTCCAGAAGGTCCCTCACTTCAGCAGCACCAGGTTCATAGACAATGATTCCTAGAAAAACAGTAGTAATATACACACAGGCAACTTAATTCCAAGGAATCTTATTAAGGAACAGGAAAGTTTTGTTAATAATGGCAGAAACTCGTTAATTAATAAACTTTTTGAATTTCTTAATGCAGACTTCTGACCGAAAGCTGAGTTGATCCGAGTCGGCAACCCTGCTTGGCTGTTGATGTTCACCCCTGGGGATTACCCCTATCTCATTGCATTTGTGACTCTGAGATGTCCACTAGCTGGCATGGTGTGATTTGCCATCCAGTGAAACTATCTTATCACTATCTACTCACTAGGGTTGAGTAGGTAGTGATTTTCATTTGTACATTGCAAACTGAACACTGGTCTAGTGAATAGTCTGAAGGACAGTAAAGTCACTGCAATTTCAATCAGTTGAGCTGTCCCTAAAATTCTATAGTCATTGATCTGAGTTTTCTCATTAGTCTCATTATGTGTGCGTACTCACACTGATTTATGAATTGATGTGGGGATCATATATATGGTTTTTCAGCAACAAGGGCAATAGTTTACAGAGGTCTATTAACCCACAGCAACCAACAGGAAGTTGGCTTTTATCATTCTATTTCCCCTATATTAGTGAATTTTAATTCTGATTGGTTGGTATAGGTTACAAGACCTTTCAAAAAATTGTTACTGTTCATGACAGTATATACAGTATTTTAATCACAATTAAAGTTACACAAAAATTGTTTAAACCATATTAGTCCAGGTGAATAATTAGAAAGATAAGTACTGTGGCATTATATGTTCCTTGCTTTTAACCACACTGTGCCCACTCCACACTATACTGCCTTTATCTTCTATTTAATTTGATTTTATTACTTTAACCCTTGTCCTTTTTGGCTGTTTGTCATTTACTTTCACAAATATCTCTTGAAAGCTTGTCTTATACAATGAACTGTTAGTCCAAAAACAGTATCATATAATACTACAGTACTCATAATACTACAGTACTCATCCCTCTAATCATATAATAC
>WMED01024840.1:0-11144 GCA_019650415.1 Pipa parva | reverse complement strand
GCACTTCACTCTGGTGCCCCACCCTACATTTCTTCACTTGTATGTCTGTACGTTCCTCGATGTCAACTACGCTCCTCTCAAAACAACCAGCTTTGCATGCCACGTACTGATACTGCCCCTTCTTGTCTTAAACCCTTTTCTCTCTCTTCCCCCCACCTCTGGAATTCTTTACCCCATTTTCTTCGCCAGGAACATTCCCTCTCCACATTCAAAACCAAATTAAAGTCCTATCTTTCGGAACACTAGCATTGACCTTTATCTTTGATTTTATGTATATATTCTATTTTAGCTTTATTTATTCGTGTCTAATATCAGTATTTATCATATTTATCTACTGTACTTATGTATATTGATCTATTTATTTGTATTTATTGACCTCAGTCTCAACGCATCCTACAGCTCTTATTGTCCTATCTGTGTATGTGAGTCTTCCTCCCACTTATATTGTAAGCTCTACAGGGCAGGGACCTCCAACCTTCTGTGTCAACGGCAACCCGGCACTTAAAGTGATGTATCCTTGCATTATTTTACTTTTATTGTTTAATGAACTTTCCCCATATCTCTATTGTACTTGTATTGCTGAATTGTACAGCGCTGCGTAAATTTGGAGCGCTTTATAAATAAAATTATACATACATACATCTGCTGCCTCTGCAATTTCTAATTGTCCAGTCCTGTTAAGAGTTTAGATGAAATCACCATGGACCTTTCCGCTAGACAGTCTTTGTTACGTATACGTGCCTTGTGTGCCATCCTAATCATCCTCAGTTGACAATGATTTACTGTTAAAATGGCCCATGTTACTTTGTTGTAATTATAAGTAGTTCCAGCTGTACTTCAAAATATATCTGCCATAATTAATTTAAAAAAAAATTACATTTCCCCTATCACGTGTGTAAGAAGGTCTGTGCACTTATTCATAGTGTCCCAGATGTAAATTATAGTTTAAACATCTGCCTGTTTCTTTTAGTCTGAATGAACTGTTTATTGACTCGATCCACTCTTGTATGGACAGTTGAATTTTACTGTGAGCAACAGGAGTGGAACTTTGGGGAGGCAACCCCAGTAGGTAGGCTGCGGATGAGCAGTGTAAGAAATTATATTTGTCTAATCAATGTGAGATCGACTATATACATTTTATCCCTTTAGTTCACTGCCTGATTTAGTCTGTGATTATGTGCACAATGGAACATGGACAGTTAGTGGCAAGCATCGTAGGATTGTAGTCTGCTGAGATGTATATCCACCATTGCACAGACCTGTTGATAAACTCATTTTTATATTCGCAATTATTTTTGCAAGGATGGGGATTAGAAACTCGAGGATGTTGGCACTTTACATCATGATGTGTGGGGGGGGGACAGTGTAAACATAGGATACACAGAAATCATTGTGGGATGGCTATTTAGTCTGCAGTGCAAAGCGATTATGAATTTGTTGATGGATTTCCTCAAACCTGCAATCCTGTAAAAAGAAATGGTTTATTCGGGGGTTTTTTTCGTTTTTTTTTAATCATCAGAGTGTGGGTCATATAATTCCTCTGGTTTCTACAGTTAAGAGTTTTACTAGTATAGGTTTATTCATTTTTTCATAGCGTAAGCTCAGAGTTTGTGCAGACTTCATGAGTTATGTGTTGTGATCAATGCGTGAACCAGTTGTAACTTTGTGAAGTTATATCATGGACAGTGTTGAAAGGAACACTGTCCTCATTTCATATTGGAATTGGCCGTTTTTACAGCTGTTATAGTTCCGTTAAATACATTTCTGATGCAAGTATAGGATGAACACAGAGTAGCTGTTCTAAATAAGTAATGAACCAGCCAAGTTTTTTGTATTGTATTCAAATAGGGTGAATTTTTTTAACAACACAAATTAAAAGCTGCATTCTACAGTACTAGACCCAACTTCATTCTGAAGACAATAATAGGGGCTTATAAAGTGAGAATTTGACTGTGTGTAGCATATTTTCGTCACTTTGGTTCATTACACTATGACAAATTCTCTGTTCCTTATTCTCTACCAAGCAGATTCCTATAACAAATAAGCGAATTATGTTGGGTGTGGTTTATTGCGTAGTGTAGCATAGTCAGCTGAATAGTTGGAGCCCTGCCATCAGCCCCTTAATTTGCCACTTTGATTTGGCAAAGTAAAACTTGTGAATATGATACAATACCCCTTGATGAATTCACTACTTCAACAGTCTCTGATGCTTGATGAATAGCCTAATAATTTGTCTACATGCGCTCAAAGTGGTGTGAAGCGCTCTGTAAGTTTGCGACCATCGTAAGCTTCCAGATTGGTCAAAAATTCATCACATTGCAGAGTTTGCTGAATACCCGAATATAGGGAAGTGCCGAATGAATGGGGTTTTGGATCTTAACACAGCTATTCAGTCTTTCATGAGTAAACGTTAAAGAACAATTTTCGCATAATAAAGTCGCGACTGTGACAATATTCTCATTATAAAGACGCGACTGTGACAGTAGCAGCCTATTGTGACTGTTTTTATCTGGCGCATTCGCACCTATACGCAACAATTCAGACTTTAGTGAATAACCCCCTAGAAACTTAATGTGTTTTTAAAAAATAAGTTGACATTTTTAGATTTTATTTCTGTTTTTAAATATTAACTATATTAATATATAGGAGTTATAACATTTTAAAGAACTTTATTGCAAAGAAGATGGCTCCTTTTTTTTTTTTAATAATAAATGCATGTTTCTGGAAAAGTAATTTGAGATGACTTATAAAGCAGTAGAGATTTTGCACAGAAACAATGTCCTTGAGAGGCATTGATGTATGGTCATAATTACAGAACAACTCGACAGCCTTGCTCAACTATGTAATGTAGAATAATAAACTAGCTACGGTTTGTTGAAATGAGAGTGCCAAATGATAAGCAGTGCTGTGGTTCATCCTATGCTGTTTTAGGGATGTGATTGGAGCTATCACATGGGGTATTTAAAGGAGAACTAAAGCGTCATATTGTCTAGAGGTGATTGTTAAGTCAGGAGGGGGAACTTTAATGATTGCTTTGTTTTTTTAATCCAGGACTGTCTCCTGCTCTCTATAATAGTTGATCTTCTTTTCTTCCACTGCAGCACTGCAATCCTCTTCACTTCCTGCTTCTTCTTCAACATCACTAAGTTGAGCAAGTGTATAAGCAGTATTAGATCAGAGTGCTGTTTCTGTGCACATGCACTGGTCTCTGATCAGGGGCGCACACTGATATTTTATCACTGTGCACATACAGTATTATGAACACCAGTGCAGGACCCTCTTCACACACAGAAATTTTCTAGAAATCTATCCGTTTCCAGCAGTCGGGGGGGCAGCTCTGGGTCTTTCCCACCCATGGACCTGGTTGCAGTTTCTTTTCCTCTTTATATATAGTATGTATGTGCCTGCTTTCTATTGTAGTTATCTTGTAAAAAACTGATGGAATTTATTCTTTGGTTTTGAAGCCTATAACCGAGCAAGGAGACTATCCCCACTTCCCTAGTAAAATAAATTCACTATGTGTGTAAGCTTTTACATATGTTGGACATAATAACAACATGTGTTTTTTTTTCCCTTGAAATGTAATGCAATGTAAATAGAAACGTGTGTATTTAAATGCTAAAACCTGCCTTTTTCTTATTTAAGAAAAGTGACTTCTTCTACCAGTCTATGTGTTTTTGTGCTAGCATGCCTACAAGGTACACAATAAAAAGTGTGTAGAACTGGTGCTGCTTTGTAAATGTAGCAGTGGGGAAAACCCGGAACCCCGTACCGTGGGATGTATATTGTGCTTCTGGGATATAAACATCTGTGACTGCACTTCTACATCAATAGCATGTGCCAGACAGGATAGCATTGCTGATTGATGGGATAAAAGTAATTACCGGTAATTATTTATTTCCATAGTAGTCCTTAAACTCATTCTTATCAGGCATCCCGAAAAATTATTTCTGTTGGTGTTGATGAGCTCAGTGAAATGTGTAGGTGGTCATTTGAAGATCAGAGTATATTGTCCCCATTCATATGGTCATACCTCCAGCTGTTTCAAGGTCTAGTCCTACTAGTAGATCAAATGTATGTCCATTATAAGTCCTATACAATTCATTTAACCATATAACAAGTTGATTAGCTTTAACTTAGTCAGTGGACTGTATGAAAATTGTTTTTTGAGGTGAATCAGAGCTTGGCTGCTTGGCTTTATTCTAGCTCCTTTGTATTATTGAATGCTAACTGCGGATTGGTTACTATGGACTACTAGACATCAGTAAGCAGTTGCCCTTCTTGATACATTCCCCTAAAGTCTAAGTTGATTAACCCATAACAACCAATCAGAGGTTGTCATTATTTGAGCTTCCCTATTCATTCAAGGGTAACTGCTGATTGGTTGCTATGGGTTTCTAGAGGTTTGTAAAGATTGCCTCATTGATGAATTGCCCACCATAAAATAATAAGTGAATATGTATGTATATATATATATATATATATATATATATATATATATATATGTGCCAGGTTGTGGCTGGTACAAGAGTTTGGAGATCCCTGCCCCATAGATCTTACAGTCTAAATGGGAGGAAGATTTACATACACAGACAGACGGGTAATAAGAACTTCAGCAACGCGTTGAAACACATAAATAAATAAACACAAATATTAAGCATAAATAACTAATTAAAGATTAAATAAATTTATTGTATAAAAATCAGTGATAAATATACAATAGTGCTTCATAAGGAAGGACTTCAGTTTGGTTGTAAAAGTGCAGAGGGAATGTTCCTGGTGAAGATAAAGGGGTATAGAATTCCAGATGTGGGGGGCAGAGAGAGAAAAGGGTATAAGATGAGAGGGCAGTATTGATATGTGGCATGCAAAGCTGGTTGCTTTGGGAAGAGCACAGTTGACTTTGAGGAATGTCCAGGAATATGAGTGAGGAAATGTAGGGAGGGGTAACTGAGTGAAGTGCCTTAATTGTCAAAAGGAGAACACTGTAAATGATTGTATAGCAATAGTATAAATAAATGATTTATAGGGCAGGCTCACACTAGCACATTTATGCACTGCGCTTTTATAAAAGTGTGTCCAGAAAATACACTGGCAAATTTAGGCAGGTGAGTACAATAGGGGTTTACACTAGTATGAACCAGATCCTAGGAAGTATCTAGTGGGTCTCATTGCGGTGAGTGTTTTAAACACAAGTCACCATGATTAGAAGCGTATTGAAAAAGATAATAATATTGACATATGTGGAGTCACACTGGTTGACTGGTATAAGATAAGTTCCCATTCTACTCGCATTGCTAACTTCACAGTGAAGGGCTTAAGGGCAGGAAATGGAGACCGTATGGTTCCTAAATTGGCAGACCTGATAGTAGTAAATCTTGACGTTATGCAAAGCTACAAACCCACAAAATGAAGAATGTATGAAAGGAACACCTAAACTCCTTCTTCACATGTCAAATTTTATTTCTTGGCCATGTGTCAACCTAGGCTCATGTTATAGTAAAAAAAAAAAAAAATTAGCTCAAAACACAAATGCCAACATTTATATAAGAAACTGTATCATTTTTATCTTATCCAATGACTTTTTTTTTCACTTTTTTAATACAAAATTTTACTGTACAGACAATATGGCTCAGAATATCACAAATACATTTTTGTCAATCATTTTATTTGTTGTATTACAAAAACATATATTATGGTAAAATAAATACGTTAATGTAAAGAAATTTCTATAAACCATGGCCGCCATTTATGATATTAATTACAATCCTGGAAGCTTCTAGTAAAACCTAATGCCTGCATGAAACGTGAAACGCGTCGGGTATGAGAATACCAGCCTCATCTTTCACCTTCTGTGATTTATAAAGCGTGCATCACATCTTTGAGAGGATTACACTTCTGACTCTGACAGACTTATATGACGGTAACCACCATTTTAGCACAAGAGTTAGTCTCATTATCTGTTACTTCTTTACCTTAATGATATACTACTCCAATATTTATTTTCTTAATTTATTGGACTCCTTTAAATGCTTTGTTACATCTCATTTGCAGTTGCCCTCATACTCAATTTTGGACATTACCCTGTTTGCTAGCACTCTCCTTATTGTTATTGTCTCTATCTGGACATTTTAATTGTTTTATATTTTTTTTTTCTTTTTTCACTGCCTATTTATTGATCCTAATAAAATATGAGTGTGCACTATTTTAGTGGGTTCTCTCTGTCATCTTCCCTGTCAGCCCAACTTTTCTTTCCTGAGTTGGGTTGGGCGGGGCTAAATGATGATTGACTTTATAGCTCCTCCAATCAGATCCCTGCTAGGTTGTGATATATTTACAAAAACATTTTATTTCATTAGTAGAACCTAAATTAGTGTTAGTTTTGAGGTGACGGGTGCACTTTTACAGAATCATACACGTTTGTGCCAGGTTTTTACTAGGAGAATAGTTTCCAATCTGATGAACAGTTTACCTATTCATCAAACTCTGTGATGTGGTAAATTCGCAACCATTATGGATGCTAACGACAGTTGTGGAGTGCTTGACATCACTTAGCGTGCACATGTATGGGTAATTAACCTATTCATCAGGTGTAGTCTGTCAAAGTAGCCGTTTCACCACATTTACTTTGCCAGTTTTTTTAGGAGTAAAGTGACTGTTCATTCCAAAGTGACAATAAATAAATAAATACTGTATCCAAGTGACAACACGAACTAAGGATATGGTGAATTAAAAAGTGATGCATTATTCCCTTAATACAGTTAGAGGAATGTTGTGATGACATCATTGCACTTCACTGGTGGGACTTGCACCACTATGCATGACTACTCATCCTACTAGTGTTCAGCTGTCTATGCTGCACAACTCAGAAAACAGCGTCTGACGTTTTTCTTTTCTTTTCTCTGCTTTGGGAAAAAATAGATATATAAAAATATATCTTACCAACCGCTCGTTATGACCTGTGTTGCGAAGTTAATATGCAGGGTGCCTAGGAGCTGCGGACGTCTTTTAAATAGGAAAAAATTGAAGTGGAATCTCCAGCACTCCCCAACAGTGAAAAACAACTTTATTGAAGCCTCATAGGCAAAAAAATTTTAAAATCAGATTAAAACAAACGAGGCCTACGCATTTCGAGGCATGATTAAGAGCTACGCTCGAAACGCGTAGGCCTCGTTTGTTTTAATCTGATTTTAAAATTTTTTTGCCTATGAGGCTTCAATAAAGTTGTTTTTCACTGTTGGGGAGTGCTGGAGATTCCACTTCAATTTTTTCTGCTTTGGGAAACCACTGCTTAGTTAATAAGGAGAATCCGACTATTTTATTGGTGTGACTCAGAATGATGCAAATTCAGGCTTTTTTGAATATGCCCCGGCCAAATTGCCATATTTGTAGACCATCTGCTTCTTGACCCATTGTGTTTTTAGAAAGTATGTACTGTATTATAAAGAGTTTTAGGAAACATTATTGTCATTTAATTCAGAATGTGGGTAAATGATTTGTGTTCTTCAGTATATACAGTTTAGGGTTTTAGAACTTTCCTTTCTTAAAAAAAAAACAACGAATCATCTTAAAGTACTTACGGTATTGAAAGTCAGTGCCCTCCAATGTTGGCCTATTTTTGCAGATGTTATACCATTGAACCATAAATGAATATTTACAGAACACCCCATTTGTATCTAAGCTGCTCCATCTGAGTCTCTGTTCTGAGCAAAATGCTTGTGTACGTGTGTATTCTTTGAACTGTATATGTGGTCCGTTTGGCATTCTGTGGTAGGGAGGGTTCCATTGACCTAAACACCTTCTGACAATTTAATCATTCCATGTGGATACAGACTTCCTTTCAGTTTGATTAAAATGCATTCCACGAGCTGTGGATTGCATATTTCACATTAGCCTTTTTCTAACTACAATCCATATTGAATAAATACTTGTGCTGTTTTTTTTTGTTTTTTTTATTATTTATTCTTGTATTTATCATTTTTTCCTGCACTGATGACTACAAAAAAAAACATCTTTGGTTATTTACATAAAAAATATTTGTTTTAAACAAATAATGATACACTATGTGTAATTTTAAACCAGTCGTGGCTTAAACGTTGACATTGACTTTTGATTTCATTTTTAAAGCATATATAAGTGTTTGTTATTTTCATACCCAGTACTTGATACTGCTGTAATTTGCTCTAATTGACTCTTCTCCAAACAAAGTTATATTACATTTGTTTCTTGATTCTTGATCCTTTAGATTGTAAGCACGAACCTCAACCACCATCTGTTTATACCATGTTTTTTAGTTGGATTGAATGATTCTCATGTGCTAGACCAGTGGTTCTCAACCTGGGGGTCGTAACCCCGTGGGGGGTAAAATGACGATTTGCTAGGGGTCACCTAAGACCATCGGAATCTAATTCTCAAATAGCAGCCTCCCATAGCAAATCTGCGACTGTGACAACATTCCCATAGTAAATTCACAACTGCGACAGCAGTCTATTGCGACTGAAAACTTGTTATTGGGGTCGGCAAATCATGGGGAATTGTACTAAAGGGTCATGGATAAGGCTGTATAAAATAAAATTAAAATAATAATATAGTGTATGAGGACGTAAAGTTTACCGTGTACCTGTCACCTCAAAACTCTAATACTTATTTAATATTCTATTAATGTTTTTTTTTAAAATGTACCTTTATACAGCGTTTCTTTTTGTCATCCTCCCTGTCAGCCCGACTTTTATTTCCTGAGTTGGGTGAGCGGGGCTAAATGAGCATTGACATTATAGCTCCAATCAGATCCCTGCTAGATTGTGCGATTGACAGTCCCTGCCCCTAGAGCTTACAATCTAAATGGGAGGATTTATATAGCGCTGATATATTACACAATGCTTTTACAAAGATTCATTATTCACTGTCCCATTGAGCTTACAGTCTAGTTTCCCTATTTAGTCACAAACACACATAGATCAGACTCAGATATTGGATTGTGTGAGGAAATCCACACAGGTGTAGGAGAACATACAAACTCCATACAGATGAAGTCCAGGGTAGAATTGAAACCACAGCCCAGAGCTGCAAGGCAGCAGTGCTAACCACTGAGCTATTGCAGTGCCCATATGTCAATCTTGCTCCACATCAATCAGTCTTTACTCTACTGTGCCAAGTCACTGTTTCAAGGTGCAAGTGTACAGCAAGTTACAAGACTAGAGCTTGTTGTCTTGTAGTAAAATGTAAATCAATGGGCAGTGCAGTGTCTCCAGTGGTTAGCAGTGCTGCGTCCTGGGTTCAATTCCACCTTGGACTTCATCGGTATTGGAGTTTGTATGTTCTCCCTGCACGTTTCCTCCCACAATCCAAAAACATACATCTGTGTCTATGCGTGACTTAATAGTGAAACTAGATTGTAAGCTCCATGGGGCAGGGACTAAAGTGAATATAAGCGTTATATAAAAAATTAATAAATAATAATAAAAAAAATAAAACCTGGTGGTCAATCTCCCCCCTCTCCCCCCCACCACTGCAGTCTCTCCCCAGAACTCACCTCCGCTGCCTTCACTTGAACCAGACTGCACGCTGATGGGAGCATTGGGGAGAGAGCAGATGAGTGATCAGAAAGAGGGATGGGATATCCAACAGGATAGGATTAATCGCTACACCAGAATTATTCTGAGGGGTGGTTTTGATATTTTTTTTCCAGAAATTCATCCCTGATTTAATGCACACATAGGTCACACTACATTCATTGGCACTAAAGATAAATCTTTTCTTATGTGCACAGCATACAACAATTATTGAACATTTATTGAAGTCCCTGTACACTCCCTGTTCAGTTGTAGCATGTGGAGAAGCTACAACCAAATGGACGTCTTTCAAAGAATCCTTAGTCCTTCTGATGTGACCCATTGCAACAAATGGCAAAAGCTTTCTCTTTTGACTTCAATGCAGAGTTCTTGACATATGTCTTCACTAATATCTGTGATTTATTTTGTGCCTTCTGATTTCAAGTCTAACAACATCTTTGACCTTACCATTAGAAAGTTATGTTGTGTATGAAATGGTTGGTACTTCCTTTGGGGCCTGGATTTACTTTCATCCCGAGGATCTTCGATTACAAAACCAACAGCAAATTAACCTCCAAATTATCAGAAGGCCAAACCCGCTGTGGCAATCTAACGAGTGAAAACCTTTACGTGTCTGCAGGGGATTGGAATGTCAGTGGGGTTTCCCAGCATCACCAGTGAGCTCCACTAAACAAACTTCACCTTCACTTCATGTTAGGTTGGTCAAATCCAACAGGACAAGCATGCCCCATTTCTTTAATGTCTGTGCACTGCATGCTGGGTTTAAAAGAAAATCAGGCGTCATAACATCAGAAAATCTGCTTTGCTTTCAAGGGTAAATAATTCCTTTTTGATAAAGATAAGTTTAAAATGATAGTAATATCAAGAAAAATAAAACTGCCTGCACAATTACTATATGTTCAGTTTGTACTTACAAAAATGTTAAATGGTGTCTGGACTATATAATATTTAATGTGAGATTTCTGGGGCACTTCACAAGTGTGTGTTATCTAACACTCCGTAGGAAACAATGGAATTAAGTGTCATTTCTTTTTAAGCCACACATACAACATGGTTGTTATCAGTTAACAATAGAAATAGATAGTGTAAAGAAGCATGAATTCATGAATTTAAATGCAAATGCAACATTTTTACAGGTGATGTCTGTAAATAACGGCCATGCCAATCCAAATGTTAGGAAATATTTATTATTAGTCCTAGAAGTTCTGTCAAGTGTCACCATTTAAATCTACAGCATGGCCTGGCATGGAAACACGTCAAGTTGATTTACTTTTTAAATAGACTATGCCCATGTGTATACATGCCAGTTTCATGTCATTGCTCATCAGGTCCTTGGTCCTTTTGTGGCATCATAGGAAGATATATATCAATGAAAGGGGTGGGATAAAATAGTGCAGCAATTATAATTGATAAAGAGTGCATACTTGCAAAAAAATGCCTACAGTATGAATAGTGAAAGACAGCAATCACTTCGGCGAGGCGACTCGACTGGTTGCGAGGTGAGCTGAAGTATATTTAAAGCGTTCGCTGATCTCCGAGTGCAGGAGACCAGTGAGCACATACCCGACTCGG
>WMED01024839.1:392-10896 GCA_019650415.1 Pipa parva | reverse complement strand
GAAGTCAGGAAGGAATTTTTCCCTAATATGAGGATAATTGCCTCATGGATATTTTTCCTTTCTTTGGATCAACATTGCATTAAAATAGGCTGAACTTGTGTCTTTTTTTCATCCTTATAAACTATGTTATTATGTTACTTTGTTACCAATACATAAGGCTCCCTCTAATATTCTGTTTTATAATGACACTCTTCTGTGGAATTATTTTATTTAGGTAATATCATAACCTATATGACATATTGTGATGGAATATATTAAGGTTTGCCCTAACCAATATTGTGGATGGACCCTTGTGTTTAACCATGTGGTGTTGCACGAGCATTAACTCCACCCTCCCAGTGGAAGATTCTGGAAAAATTATTCTTCAATGGGATTTAGCACAGATCTAGTTCACCTTCAGTGGTGAGATTGTTCTGCTAGTCTGGGGCAACTTGAAATGCTGCCATTGTAGAATTTAGCACAGGCCATTAATATTAGCACTCTACTGTACTAGTTGATTATATAGTGATTATATAGTACACAACCTATAACCAGTCAACTGACCCACTGCTACTGGTTGACTCATTTGGGTGAATGATTTGAGGATATGGGAATGAAGGGTTGGGGTTAATATGTTATTGATATTGAAATAAACATGTCAATTATTTATATATATGTATATATATATATATATATATATATATAATTCCTGCCTCTATCACTGACCAAGGTCTGTAAATCAATATCACATTAACATTACACATATTTATTAGTATATACACTGACAGGGCATCCACATTATATAATAATAATATAATATTTCAGCAGAAATATAAAATACATCAGAATTCTTTAATTTTATCTAAAAATAACTATCCTATAATAGATTAAACCCAATGTACCATGAAGGAACCCTAGATATTAATATTCTATACAAAGATTATAATAATTACCTGATATTGATATTTATGGAGTAAAGAGAAGTTTCTAGACTTTTCACTCTGCAGAATATTCATATTGTGAAGCGCATCAGACATTAGATTGACTGCAAGGGGTAAAGAGAAAGTATTTTTCTTGCCAGAATTTTCATTGAAATACGGCAGATCTGTAATACGTTCCTCTCCTGTGCAGTTATGTAGAGTCCTCATCCAATGATCTTCATAGAATTTTTTCCAGTTTTCATCTTTTGATGAACACCTATGAAAATTTGTCCAAATATTTTCAACTAATCTGTCCTCTGGATAGTTTGAAGGATGAAAATTCTCTAAAAACCTCCTCATCTCTGAGGAATCTGCATCATATTTATAATCTGGAATAAACACCAAATTGTTGTTTAATACTATTGAATTAAATTTCAAAAAATGTTCACTAGTTCCCCAGTTCGTTGAAAGGATGAAGGTTTTATATATTAATCTATTTCCCATTTCAAAAATTATATTAGAAAAATAAGAATGAAATGTTCCACAGAATATTAATACATTGGCCGTTGATTGTAGAATCATTTGGTGGTAAATTTGCAATAAATGCCAGGTAATAAAACTGCTTACTTGGTTTATTGTTAATATTTTCTCAATACAGATTCCCTCAGTAGAGAGAATGTCTGACAAGAGTTTAGGTTCTTTTTCCCCAATGATATCACCACAGTTAATAATTACAACCCAGGTCCAGCCAAAGTATTTCAGTAGTTTACTTATAGCAACATATTGTCCTTCATCACTTTCTACTGTCCGGAAAAAATAGGGAAAGTTGGTTCTGTCACTGAGCCCAGGGTCTGTAGCTCCATAACTGATCTGTAACAATGGAAGGAAGGTTAATAATGACAGTATAGACAGATTGTAGACATTGTGTTGATATATACAGCCCTCATTATTAGCTTACTGAACTTGTATTAGTGATTTACTATATTATGTGGGTCTATATAACTTTATAGGAATTTTACAGGGTAAATAAAGGCAGTAACAAAACCTGGTTATATGTGGCTAAGCCATTAGTTTTCACTGCTTATGTTGACAGATGCTATTTTTTAATCAAAGCTTCTATTCCCCAGTTTTTTCAATGTTATCCCAGCATCCCTGACTGCACAGAGCAATGCCACATTCCTTCCATCTCTGTACTGTTCCCTGACTATCCCATAGCAACCCAAGTCAGAGTAAAAGGGACTGAGCATGCCCAGAGATATCCAGCCACTCAGCTATTGATCTGGATAGCCCCTTCATCCTGACCATGTCTGCTATGGGATAGTAAGGGAAGAACATGGAGATGGAGGGTGTGGGTTTTTCAGCTAGAGGAGAAACATTCTAATTTTTACTGATAAAGGAGAAATGTTACATTGTTAAGTGGTTAAATAGAAATGAGTAAAAAGGTAATTTTACAAGTCTTATTACAAACAAACCATCAACCCTGTCCTTTTTGATAGTTTATGGTAATTAATACAGGAGGAACCACCAACCTATCTCCCTTTTGGGGTCCAGAAGTTTTAGGAAACGTGAGAGTGAATTTATCTGATTTCATGTTTTTCTTAATGAATGAATGTTTACGTTTCAGCATGATCTCAAGAGTATCAATTTTTTAGATATCGCTCTTCAATAATAATGAGAAAATTGAAACAAAGTTATATAGGAAACCAACTGATGTGAACAATACGCTTGATACTAAAAGTGGACATTTACAAAAATGGATAAAGAACATCCCATATGGGCAATTTTTATGCATCAAGCGTAATTGTTCAAAAGAAGAAGATTTCAGAAAAGAGTCAGATACACTAACTCAAAGGTTTCTAAGCAGACACTATTCCAGAGATCTCACTACAGAAGCTAGAGAAAGGTCAGAATTAATCACGCACAAACAAGGGGGGAATTCACGATAGTCCAAAGTGAGGTGTGGAGTGTTCATCAGTTTTTGCATCATATTTTAAATAATTCCTATACAATCATCTTACAGTACATTAAGATTTTTTTATATATATAAATATTTTTTAAGTATTTATATGTTTTTTTAAGTATCTACATGTATGTACATTCTCATGAAGTAATGTATATGTTTTATACGTGCGTATTTTTTATGAAGTAATGTACTGTATATACAGTATGTATCACCAAAGTGTATCTGCAACACCCTCAGCAAAAGACAATGAAATAATGTCCACACCCATATATATATATATATATATATATATATATATATATATATATATACATTTGATAAGGTGGGACTAAATATTATAAGTAGCAAGTAGGAAGTAATATCCTAATTAGCCTTACTAATTGAAAACCTATGTATATATACATTATGAGTGAGCTTCAGCATAAGGTAATAAGTCTAATTATATAAAGTAGAGATCAGCAGAAGAATTTAGTCGTTTTGGTGAAACTTGGAACTGACAATTTTCTCTTGGGCTTTATTTGTTATAGTTGGTTTGTTATGGAATGCATGTTTATGGCAATTAGTGTTTTTATTGGTTGGTTATTATAATGTTTATTTGTTGTAATTGTATGTATTATTAAATAATCAATTAGCACATGGGTTTATATTTGTTTCTAATTGGTTATTTAATGTTTGCTTTGAATTGTTTGTGTTTTGTATTGTTTTTTTACAGGTGATGTAAAGTTCTGGCACCCCAGTATTTAGGGGACCCCTACTTGTATTCTTTATGTTTCCTTACCCCACAGGGATATGGTGGTGGGGGAAGAGAAGCAGCTCCCAAGGAACCACTCCTAGCAGTAACAATCCTCCGCCCTGCCTAGCAGTAACAATCCTCCACCCTGCCTAGCAGTAACAATCCTCCACCCTGCCTAGCAGTAACAATCCTCCACCCTGCCTAGCAGTAACAATCCTCCGCCCTGCCTAGCAGTAACAATCCTCTGCCCTGCCTAGCAGTAACAATCCTCTGCCCTGCCTAGCAGTAACAATCCTCTGCCCTGCCTAGCAGTAACAATCCTCCGCCCTGCCTAGCAGTAACAATCCTCCGCCCTGCCTAGCAGTAACAATCCTCTGCCCTGTCTAGCAGTAACAATCCTCCGCCCTGCCTAGCAGTAACAATCCTCCGCCCTGCCTAGCAGTTGGGGGGATCCCAGAGATCCCTTCTTTTTAAAACTATATGCCCCCTACCATAAAGGGACACAAAGGGAGAGGTGGGTGCTCTAATACTACAGTAGCACTATGGAAATAATTATGTTTTAAATCAATTAACAACTTACACATTGGTTAATGATTATTAGCACTGGATGAGGATGATGTTGGTGGATCAGGGGATTGATGTTGGGGTGGTGTGGGAGGTGTGAGGGTTTGTATAGTTTATACTAATTATTTCCATAGTTCTAATATTACAGTAGCAGTATGGAAATAATTTTATTTTAAGGAAGAGTGCATTTACATAGCACTGTAACTTGTCAATAATATATATGACACTTCCTCTTTCCTCTACCCAACCTAACTTGAGTAAGAAATCTCAGGATGACAGGGAAATGGACAGTGAGAAACAATATAGATTTATTCAAAAATACCTTTTTATATTTAAAAAAATGTTTATTTCATTAGAAGAACTTAATTCAGTAATTGAGTTTAGAGGTGACAGGTGAACTTTAAGCTCTAGGCTAAGTCAGCAATAGAGTTTAAATCCCATCCTGCAATGTCTGAACCTGTCAGGATTACCCGCAACAAGAGGAGTAGGAGATGGCAATACCAGGGATTCCCCACAGTGAACTTAATGCTAGCTACCACCAGGGTGCGGAGTCTAAGACGCTGCAGGTCTTCACCTAGAGCATGTACTTCGGTGGCATTAATCCAGGAGCGCTCTTCAGAGCCGTAGCCTTTCCAGTGAACCAAATATTGAAGTTTCCCATTAGAGAAACGAGAATCCAAAATTTTTTGTATTTCAAATTCTTCTGAACCATCTACAAGAATCGAACCAGGTGGAGAAACATTGGAAGAAAATCGGTTGAAGATAGATGGCTTGAGAAGAGAGACATGAAAAGAATTGGGAATTCTAAGACTCTTAGGCAAATATAATTTTACCAAGACTGGATTAATCACTTGCAAAATGGTATAAGGACCAATAAACTTAGTACCTAATTTTTGCAAGGGGAGTTACAACCTAATATTTCTTGTGGATAACCAGACCCTATCACCCAACTTGTAATTAGGAGCTACCCGACGTTTCCTGTCAGCAAATTTTTTCTGTGAAACTACAGACCGAGAAAGTATTTGATGAGCAAGGTGCCAAATAGATGTAAAGGAGCGAAGTTTGTCCTGTACCGCGGGTACCATTGGCAAGGAAGAGGAAGAAAAACAAAAGACCCTGAGGTCATATCCATAGACGCAATGAAAAGGTGACATCCGAGTAGAATAATGAGGAGCATTGTTATGAGCAAACTCTGCCCAGGGAAGGAGATTGGACCAATTATCTTGAAGATTAGAAATAAAACAACAAAGAAATTGTTCCAAAGATTGATTTGTTCTTTCCTATCCTCCATTAGATTGGGGATGATAAGCAGAAGAAATGTAATTCTACTCCTAAAGATTTATTGAAAGCTCTCCAAAAGTGAGATACAAATTGAGATCCCCGATCAGAAACGATCTCCTGTGGGACTCCATGGAGATGGAAAATATTGGAAATTAAAAATTTAACCAATTCCTGAGCAGAAGGGACCTTCTTTAGGGAAATGAAAGACATCTTGCTAAAACGATCAGTAACCACCCATATACAAGTGTTTCCCCGAGAGGGAGGAAAATCGACTATAAAGTCCATGGCTAAGTGAGTCCATGGTGAATCAGGAACAGGAAGAGGAGACAATAGTCCTGCAGGCAGGGATAGTGGTGACTTAGATTGTGCACAAATTGTACAGACAGAAACAAGTTCTTTTACATCAGCTTTCATAGATGCCCACCACAGATCACAGGAGAGAAGTTCGAAGGTTTTGGCTACTCCTGGATGTCCTGCTTGTTTGGCAGAATGAACATACTGAAGAATTTGACAACGAAGATCCGGAGGTACAAATAATTATCCAGGAGGGGTCTCAGGAGGAGCAGAGGATTGTGTAGCCTTTAAATCTAATATAGAAATAGTTAAACCAGCAAGAATCTTAGTGTCAGGAATAATAGGACAAGTAATATTAGTCACAGATTCAGGATTAAGACTGCGAGACAAAGCATCGGCCTTCTTGTTTTTACTACCATAAATATGTCCATCACTTATGTAATAATAAAGTTAAAATGTGAAGGCCCATCTCGCCTGGCGTGGATTGAGTCGCTGAGCAGACTTAAGGTATTCTAAATTTTTGTGGTCCATGAAAATAATAAACAGATGAATAGAGCCTTCCAGATAATGTCGCCATTCAGATAAGCAAGTTTGATAGCAAGTAACTCTCGGTTGCTGTTGTCATAATTCCTCTCCGCAGGAGAAAACCTCTGAGAAAAATAGGCACAAGGATGGATCTTACTAGAAAAATTATCTTCTTGGGAGAGAACTGCTCCAACACCATAGTCAGAAGCATCAACTTCGACCCTAAATGGCCTGGAAGGATCTGGGTGTCGAAGTACAGTAGCCACATGAAAGCCTCCTTTAACTTGGAAAATGATATAATAGCTTCGGGAGGCCATATTTCAGTTTTGCTCCTTTCTTGGTTAGAGCCTCAATGGGTGCTACCACTGAAGAAAATCCCTTGATAAACTGCTGGTAGTAATTAGAAAATCCAATAAAACATTGTATTGTTTTGACAGAAGTGGGACGAGGCCAATCCTTAATAGCTGTAGCCTTTACCGGGTCCATCTCAAGTCCAGAAGCTGAGATAATATATCCTAAAAATGAAACCTTAGGAACATGAAATTGACATTTCTCAAGCTTAGCATATAAAGAATTTGCTCTCAAGTGTTCCAAAACTTCTTTAACATGAAGAACATGTTCAGGAAGCGATTTGGAGAAGATTAAAATGTCATTGAGATACACCACTGCTGAGTGTCCCAAGAGATCACGAAATATGTCGTTCATATAATCCTGAAAGACTGCGGGGGGCATTGCACAAACCGAAGGGCATGACTAGATATTCATAATGGCCCTCGTGGGAACGCAGTTTTCTATTCATCCCCTTCTCTTATTCTGATTAGGTTATAAACTCAGTGTAGGTCCAGTTTTGAAAAAATGGTTGTTTCCTTCAGAAAGACGAAAACTTCAGAAACTAATGGTAGAGGACAATTGTTTCTAATAGTGATCTTATTCAAACTACGGTAGTCAATACAAGGTCTTAAGCTACCATCTTTCTTTTCTACAAAGAAGAATTCCGCTCTTGCAGGGGAAGAGAAGGGACGGATAAAACCTTTGGCAAGATTTTCCTGAATGTATTCACGCATAGCCTCAGTCTCGGCAATAGACAAAGGATATGCCCTACCCTTAGGTGGAAAAGTACCAGGAAGTAAATGAATTGGACAGTCATAAATCCTATGGAGTAGAAGAATCTCAGAAGCCTTCTTACAAAACACATCCTTAAAAATGTGGTAGATTTGAGGTAAAGCAAATAATGTTTCAGAAGATAAGGTGGAGATTACTTTAGGAGTTACCAACTGCGGTAAACAAAAGGACAGACATTGCAGAGACCAAGAAACAACTTTATTAGCCAACCAATCAAAAACAGGATTGTGTAATTTCAACCAGGGTAAACCTAAGATAACAGGGGTGTCTGGCATTTCAATTAGGACGAAGGATAGTTTTTCACAATGGTCATTGGTAGTCTTCAAACTAAGGGATCTGGTAGAAGTAGTAACTAGACCCCCCAAAAGAGGTTTCCCATCTAAGGCCACCACGAGAATGGGAACTGGTAATAGTTGAGTCAGAAATCTGTTGTGTTCAGCAAGAGATGTCCATAAAATTCCCAGCAGCCCTGGAATCAACAAAAGCCTGTTTCTGGATGGATGGGCCCTGAGAAGAAAAAAGAGTTACGGGTAACAATAGACAATGAGACTGTAGCGAGGGAAAATTTGTATATTGGCCTAGGTGTCTCCTTCCCAATGTATCTAGGCCTTGGAGTTTCCTGGCTTCACGGGACATAGTCAGACAAAGTGGCCCTTGCCACCACAATACATGCAAAGGCCGGAGGATCTTCGATGGGCACGCTCCCTTTCGGATAAATGAAAAACCCCGATAAGCATTGGTTCCTCCTTAGTGGGAGAAGGAGCAGAGAAAGGAGTAGTATAAAAATTATTCTGGGCAGTAGGAGGCTTAAAATGTCTTCTTTCCGACAGACGTTCCCTTAGCCTACTATCAACACAAATGCAGAGAGCAATGAGATTCTCCAGTCTGGAGGGAAGATCTTGAGTGGCTAATTCATCTTTGAGCTGTTCTGACAATCCCTGCCAAAACATTGCTGTTAGTGATTCGTTATTCAACCTCGCCTCGGCCGCCAGAGGACAGAACTCAAATGCCTATTGAGCTACCGAACGAGAGCCTTGCTTCAAACTAGTCAAGCGATGTGAAGCCCTTGGAGTATGACTGGAGGTGTCAAAAAACAGTTCGGAGCGCAGAGAAAAAGGTGTCGACCTCAGAGACTTCAAGATCTCAGTTCTCCCATGATGGAGTGGCCCAGGCAAGAGCATCGCCATCCAGCAGGGATATAATGTATGCCACTTTAGCCTTCTGGGAACTGGGATGGAGAAAACTCCAACTGGATTGTGCACTGGACTATAAAACCACAGCAAGTCTCTGGTTTTCCCAAGAAACATGGAGTAGAAGCTACATGAGTGCACTGAGAATCCTCTGGAATGGATGCAGGTGGTGAAGAGACTGCAGGAGGACCAGGGGGTCTGTAAACGGGCAGAAATTGAATCTAGGATCTGAGCCATTTGCACATGTTGGGCCTCATAAGACTCGTTGGGCCGAGCCAAACTTATCAGCATTTCCTCTGGAGTAGTTACAGAAGCCATCTCTGGGCATTCCATGGCCCGAATATACTGTCAGGATTACCCGCAACAAGAGGAGTTAGAGATGGCAATACCAGGGATTCCCCATAGTGAACTTAACGCTAGATACCACCAGGGTGCATAGTCTAAGACGCTGCAGGTCTTCACCTAGATCTCTCACAAGGGAGATGGGATTTAGCTGTGGGCAACGTCCAGGTCATGGTCCCTGGGGGTAGTTGTTCACTGGTGAGGGAGAGAGCAGGCACAGCAACAGCAATAACTATGGCAAGAACTGGCAGGCAGGATACCAATAAGAACAGGCTGATTAATAGTAAAAACTGGCAAACAGGAAAACCAGATAAACTAAGACTATAAGTTTAACTGGGCCTAGAGTAAGCACTTAGCACAGGCCAAGCACTGTATTATATTTGGGCACTTGAGCTAGCTGACAGGCTCCCTCAGCCCTTACTTATCTTGACAAGAAAGATACCTATGTCAGAATGTTCTTTATTGATTTTAGTTCTGCATTCAACACAATCATCCTGAAACAACTTGCTCAGAAACTGTTTGGTCTGGGTCTAAACGCATCACTGTGCAACTGGCTGCTTGACTTTCTGACTGGTAGACCACAGGAAGTATTGGTTGGTAGTAACTCGTCCAGCTTCATCACCCTAAATACCAGGGCCCCCCAAGGATGCGTGCTGAGCCCCCTTCTGTTCACTCTGCTTACCCACGACTGCTCTCCACAGCACTCCTCCAACCTCTTCATCAAGTTTGCGGATGACACGACTGTGGTGGGTCTCATCAATAACAACGATGATTCACACTACAGGAGTGAGGTGAACCTACAAGCCTCTTGGTGTACTTTCAACAATCTCTCTTTAAACACTGAAAAAACCAAGGAAATCATTGTGAATTTCAGGAAAAGCCGCCCGCAACATGCCCCTTTATCCATCAATGGAGCTGCTGTGGAAAGAGTGACTAACACAAAGTTCTTAGGTGTACATGTCACTGAAGATCTCTCCTGGTCCATCAATACAGTGTCTCTGGCCAAGAAGGCTCACCAACATCTCTACTTTCTTCAGAAGCTAAGAAGAGCTAGAGTTTCTACCTCCATCATGATCAGCTTCTACAGAGGAGCCATTGAGTATCTTGACCAGCTGTTTCACTGTGTGGTACACAGCCTGGGCAGCATCTGATCAGAAATCTCTTCAGAGGATAGTGAGAACAGCTGAGAAGATTATTGGTTCCTCTCTCCCCTGCCTCCAGGACTTATATAACTCTTGTCTTCTTCAGAAAGCCCTCTGTTTTGCAGGTGATCCCACCCATCCTCTTCATAGCTTCTTTAACCTGTTACCCTCAGGGAGGAGAATGCACAGTTTAATGGCTAGGACCAATAGACTGAAGAAAAGCTTCATCCACCAGGCTGTAATAACTCTGAACTCTCTCCCTGCTCTGCCCCCCATCCCTTATCTCCCCCCCCACACTCACCTCTTAGCCTCCCCACCTTTTATAGTTACTCCCCTGTGACCTTGTAATTTCAGGTGGGCACTCACTCACTTAACTTGCCTCCATGTTTCACTCTCCCCCTTTATTACTATTTGCTCCATTATGGCTGCCTCATTACCACTGGTTTGAT
>WMED01024838.1:0-11145 GCA_019650415.1 Pipa parva | reverse complement strand
CACCTTCAGTTATCTATTACCCATAACTTGTAATGTCCTTAAACTGAAGGAAAGCATCCATACCCCCTTTGAACTCTTTAATGGAATCAACAATTTCAACTTCTTTAGGCAGTGTTCCATAACCTCACTGCTCTTACAGAAAAGATCCCACTTCTATGATGGTGTAGAAACTTTCTTTCCTCTATACTCAGAGGATACCCCCTAGTTATACTCACAGTTCTTATATGAGACTGATCACTGTCTATTTACATAACACTTGAGCTTCTTTTTTTAATTAAATATATCCATTGAAAAGGGAGCCATACAATATAGCTACCTTTCCATGGATATATATAATTTAAAAAGTTTGTCACGGCAAGTATCGCACAAGGCAAATCTTGCGATACTTACCGGGAGAAACTTCAAACCCTTCTCCCTAGCTATTAAACTCTGAAATCGCAAACAGCTTTTCCGAGTTTAATAAATTTGCAATGATACACCACTACTCCCAGATACTCAGCAACTTAACACCCCAGTAAATGCACTATACATAACAATGACAAGTTTTCAAACTATATATTTAGTTTCGCTTAACTCTTATTTTCAGGTCAAAAGAAATGTTTAAAAAAAAAATGCCTAAATCAATTCAGACTTGGTCATAAATCAGAGGGTTTTTTTTTTTACTTTATTGAACATCACTATGTAATGCATTAAGGTATAAAATATTCTTTGTGATCTGAACATAATGGAAGTCCTCTTTGCTACTGTTCTATTTACAGAACTGTCTACAGTAGCTTTTTTGATTCTCATCTAAAAAATATTTGAGTAAGTTTGATTTTATTAAATCTTAAGATAAAACAGGACTAAGTAACTTTATGCCCTTCACATTTGACATTTGTTTTACAATAAAAGGAATGTTAAAACACATAAGCATGGCATTTATAGCAAGTTAATTATATTGAACTGTGCATATGTAAAATCTAAATGAAAGGGCATCAGTGGGGGCAAGATACTCAGAAAAAAATGTCCATATGTTGCAGGTAGTAAGAACCATAAATGCATATGGAATCTGTTCTAAGGCATCATACACATTTTACAATACTGTACATATAATAGCACTGCAAAAAAACACTTATCTATCCTGTTAGCTTATTTCTACATCACTCTAAAAAAGGGCAAAATTTATTAAACTCAAAAAAGCCAATTTTGTCCTTTTCGAGTTTCTCCCCTGTAGATCTCAGTGCTTTGATTGATTTTTACTGATCTAAACTTTTCGATTGAGTTTTTGGATCAACAGCCAAGATCTACAGTACAGGGGACAAGGCCAATTTAATATATTTCCTCCTTAAAGTTATAAGTATCTATGTAAGTAGGGACATGGCATGTGCCCTCCACATGCCATGTGCAAAGGGTAGAGATTAAAAGATTTAAAAAAAATTTTATTTTGCCCCTGGGCAATCCAGGGAGAAGATGGGAAGGTACTCCATAGGACCATTTCCCACAGCATGTAGCAACCATTCTGCTCAGGTTGAGTCCTTGGGATATACAGGTATGTGCAGGTTACATGAACTTTTTTTTTAATCCTGTTTACTGTACTTGGCTTTGGAGTTACATTGATGCTGATTTTGGCTTTTTATATAGGCTATTGCTGGTTATGTGGCAAATTCACAGCTATCCATTTAATCACTAACAATTCCACCACAGTACACACCACTTAAACCGATAATGTCAACTCTTCACTCCACTCTACTTTAATTCTGTTTGACAACAGTCTGCCCTTTTATGAAGAGACTCATTCTGCAGTGAGTGCATCAGAGTATATTTTCAAATGAAATTAGAAGGAGAAATCAGACATTGTTAATCCCTTCCCTAAAGAGAGCATGGCAACGTTTTTCTTAGGTTAATGCTAAAAATATTTCTGAAAAATGCATCAAAATGTTATATACATATATATATTTCAAGTATTATTTAAATTCTCTCTTTAACTTTATCAAAATAGTGCAATTTTTCTTCATTGCTTTGTAATACTTTGTCTCCCATTTCAATACTTGATTTTTATGCCTGTGTAGTGTTAGTGTGATGCTGAATTAATGCTAATTGTTATAAGACAATTGCAGCTCTGATGCTTTTATATGGCTTAATATAAATACTGTTGTTTGTTTACAAATGAAAGAAGATATAGATCTCCATAATATGGGAATCTATCATATTGCCCAGTATTCTGTATTTTCTACATTTAAATATAAATTTTTGTATTTAATAATTGTAAGAAAAGAATGAATGTTGTAAATATAAAAGTAATGTTAAAAGGTGTGTTATACTTGAAAAAAGTGTAGTTTCTTTAAAGTACTCTTTGCTGAGATTGTGTAGCTATGCCTCTTTTCATCCTTTTGAAACTCAGACCGGCAAAGGTCATCCCTGAGAAAGAACCCTGTGCAACTATCCTATTGGGTTAGAGCCCTGGTTAGAGAGGTTACATTGTGCATTTACAAAAAGGAATAAGTTTTGGGTGTAACCAGTGGTGCTTACATGAGTGCATTGCTCGTCATTCTGCCGGATGAATGCTGGCAGGCACTGCAGAGACTCAGCTCTCCCCAGCACTTCTGGGTTGGATCAGCCAATCCGGAGCCACTGACGTCATGGATAATATCAGCAGCAGTAAATTCAAAAGGCTGAGCACTTCCTTCAGCAGTGCTTCATCATTAACTAATTAACATCACCAGAGTAAGGGAGGTTCCTGTTTGTGTATCTTTTCTGGAAGCCACTTCATGTATTTCAGGACCTGATTCAAGTCCTGTTCCTATTTCAAGTATTCTGTTCCATGGAGTGTCAGCTCTTCAGTAAGTCTCTTTTCAGCTTGCACCTTCAGCTTCTGTCAAATTCAGCACTAGCCTTTTTGCAGTGTCTGACCCTATCCTTGTTCCTGAGCTGTGTCTGTGCAGTGTCTACCCTGTTTCTGAGCTGCTACTAATGGGTGCTGTGTTACACTTCAACGTGTGCCCAAGATTGCTGTAAGCGACTGTTTGTTATGCTGCACTTCTATGTTCTCTACGTTATAATTCTGCTATTCCAAGTATCTGTCTGAGTTCCATGCGATTCTATACAGCTGCCACCAGTGGGGGGTTACTCCCGTATTCTGGGAGGTGCCTACCGCAAAATCCATACCCCCTTGCAGGTGTTTCAGGGTGAAGACCTGGCCCTCCTTAGACTCCGTGCTTCGGTGTTAACAAGTTCCAACTCTTGCTGTGGTATTGACGATCCACAATCACTACTTATGCACCCAGCACCTGCACTTTAGTCTGCACCTGAGTCCTGAGTATCCTGTTCCTGGCATATTGGCCTTGGTTCTCTTCTGTTCCCCTATGGCTTCCCAGTTTCCATGGCATCCTGTTCCTGAATCCATTCCTGTTCCTGGCATATGGACCTGGGTTACTTCTTTCCCCCTATGGCTGCCCAGTTCCTGTGGCATCCAGTTCCTGGATGTGCACCTGTTCCTGAAACTGTACCTGTCTTTACACTTGACACTTCCTAGTGGTGTACCACCTTGTCCTGTGTGTTCCTGCACCTGGCACCTGTGTTTCTATGTCTAGTATGCCTAGTGGCATAACGGGCTGTTGGTTCGCTTCAGTTTCCAATGGGGTCCCAGTATCTGTGGTAACCCCTTTTTTGTGTTTTCTACCATGTTTATATTTCCAATCTGAGCCTTCCTGCGTTACATTGGGTTAGTTATATTGTCCCCTGTTTAGATAGATTCCCAGTCATTAAGGAGTATCCATGGGGAAAGAACTTCTGTACCATACCTCTCACTAAAATGTACCTGACCAAGCAAATCCCATGCCATAAAGTCTAAGGGGCTCCCAGTCTTCACCCTTAACCTCAGCATGGTTCTAAATTCCCCATTGCTGGTGCTCCTATGGTAGGGCAGCTGATATTGCCTTGAACCCCAACAGTATGACCCATACCGTGGCTCATAACAATAATTTGTGAAGTTAAAGTGTAAAGTAAAGTTATGGACAAAACTATACATATATTTTACATTTATAAAGTACAAACCTAAACTTAAACATTAATATATAAAATGATTTTCAATCTCTCAATATCTGTCTGCATGGAACATATCCAGAGATTGTTGCTTAGATGCTCAGAATGAAGACTCTGGGAATGAATAATATATAATATTGTATATCCAGATATACTAAATCCTATCTAAACTTTAACATTCTCTAAATGCTTTTAGTATGTCTTAAACTGAGAATATATATATATATATATATATATATATATATATATATATAGTAACTCTACAAAATCTTTATATTGATGATATGATGCTCAAAGGTGTCAAACAAAAGATTCATGCTGAGAATCTCCATTTCAAAGGATTGTAATACCTCCAGTCATACTTTTCATCTGACTGACTTTTAACACTTCTGACAGGCATTTTTTCATTTCTGTCCTAGATCATATGGTTGTCTATCTGTCCTCTTCCAGTTTAACAATTTATTTTCTAAGAATATGTTTATTCATAAACCTTGGTTTATTCAGTCACTACTTACCCTTTGCTTCTTCACCACTAAGATGAACTCATCTCAAACTCAATTACCTCCAACCCCTAAATATAATGGTATAATGTAAGAGTTCCATATGGGATGCAGCAGGTATAAGTAGAACACTATACAGATACTAATTCATAAATGTGCAGCAAAACAACAGACTTTATGTAAGATAGACTATGCGTACATGAAAAAATGAAATGTTTCCTCACTTTTAGAGGCTCCTGTTACCCAATTAGTTTGTTCTTCATTGAAATGAGAAAAATTGTGGAGCACAGGAGTAGCAATCTGCTTTCAATGAACCCTTGGCAATAGAAATATTTTAGTAGGCACATTTGATAGCTCTTGCTAATTAATACTTGAATGTGAATTCAAAGTCAAGTATAGTAGTGTAATGCCCGGGGAACGGGCATTAAACTTGGAATTAAAATAAAGGATGTACCTCTGTTGTTGTCTCCTAATAATAGTGGCAGATACTGCATATGGTGTTAGTGCAGGGCAAGAAGTGGAAGGAGTAACACGCTCTTCCAAAAACAGTTAACGTTTACTGAACTTGAACATATTTACAGTTGTCCATCACACGGTTTATCACAAAGGCAGTTTCCATAAACAACAGCATTCCAACTTCATATTCATCATTCCAGCACTCCAGCATTATATCCACACTTAAACGTAACAAGAGTTGTAATCTCACTTAACTTCCACAGAAATAGTAAACCCCTTGTCCATGAAACCCAGTGATAAGGATACTAGGCCTCAAAGGCCCAGCACCTCAGAGTGGTGTTCTACACTGCTGGCTCACATCATGGAGTCTCTGAAATACTGTCCATCACTTCCTGTGACCTTTCACATAAACAATATCTTCCTGACTCCTCCTTATCTAATTTACATTTGGAAATATTAATATTTTTATTACCACCATTAAGTGTCGCTCTTCTCTCACTTTATTATAACCAAAGCCTATTTGGGGTGAAAGACGTTATAATATTGCAGTAGTGTCCTTGTGGTACACTACATATGCTGCTAGCTGTTTTTCATTCAAAATAATTAGGGGGGGGGGGTGTATCTCAAGTTACTTTACTTCAATACCTTTATGCAAGGATTCCTAATTAGTGTCCAGAACTTGCCATAAAAAGGTACTGTGACATGTCACAACAAGCTTATAGACACTCTAACTACAATGGTACTGAATCCCATTTATTTAACTTTAAGCCATGTGTGTTAATTTGTTTGATATTAGGATGTATTTATGTATAAAATATTGCTTGAAACCTGATGGAGGGAGGACAGACCTCTCGAAAGCTTGTTTAATGAAACTGACTGTTAGTCCAATAAAAAAGTTATCACCAAATATTGCAATACTCATCTTTTTTTGCATCTGTGGACTAACACAACCACTCTATCCTACTATATATATATATATATATATATATATATATATATATATATATCAACTCTATTTTATATTGTGGGAGTGCTGCTATTTATGCTTTTTTATATGTGTGTGTGCATGCTTGTGAGATCTGGCATGGACCTTCTGACAAATTTAAAGCATGCTACTTTGTGGGTTTCTACTATTTATCCTGACAATCACATCCCACTTCATTCCTTTTGAGTCACAAAGAAATCAGACGACATTCAGATTTTTATAAATTAAATTGGATGAGAGTTGACGTTTAATTTAAAATTGCATTTTATTTATCATGAAACTGATGTGATTTTGTTTTTTTTAAGGTGTGCATCTTGAGTTTACATACATAGCACCTCTAAGCTTAATTTTATGGGAAATAGCTTATTCGTTTGAACCAATCCCTTTAAATTAATCTAGATACAGATAAAGTGGTTATAGGCGGATCAGAAAATGCACACTGAAACTGCATGATGGGAATTGATGGAAACACAGAGCGTTTGCCTAAGAAAGCAATTCTGGAAGTTTAATTTCCACACCCAATTTGTAGTGAAGGAGAAAAATATAACCGGTCCCACAGAAACCTAAAAGGCCATATTAAGCTTTCAGAGTCATGAAGACAAATGCAATGAGAATATTAGCTACACTGCAACAAATAAAAAGCCGTCTTAAGTAATCAATACTTGACAAAAGAAAAACACAGTGCTAGTAAACATGTTGAAAAAGACACAAAAGGAACACGTTGTAGAATAATTTTTGAAAGAATTATAGAAACAATCACATGCTGAAAAAGAGACAATTGTTTTCTGGGTTATGCAATTTCATATTCTGGATACATATCTATCTATATATCGATCTAGCTGAAAAAAAAAATAATGCCCACTTCTCTTTCATATCTATAATTGGTGTATTAAATAGCGTTTTTATTATTCGAGTGATTCGAGTGGAAAGTCTGTCTGTCTATCCACACATACTGTATATAAACATATTTTTAAATGCTGCTGAGAAACAAAATCATACTCTTTAATCACTTATTTGTAAAACATTGTTCTTTGTTGGTAATCCTCAATCATACCTAATACACCAAAGAGCCATTTTGCTCGCTTATGACTACACTAAATCTAACAAA
Organism: Pipa parva; assembly: GCA_019650415.1. Classification (NCBI taxonomy): domain Eukaryota; kingdom Metazoa; phylum Chordata; class Amphibia; order Anura; family Pipidae; genus Pipa; species Pipa parva. The sequence continues at coordinate 4,076 of WMED01024838.1, read as the reverse complement.
ATACGAGAGAGGAAACTAGCGAAGTAGATATATTTTCAATATTTTACAGTTAAGAAAGGTTTCTGAATCTTGCATGAACATTTTGTAACAGTGATTATGCATTTATAGGAAGTTCATCTGCAATAAATGATTGCTGAACGACCATTTCGCAAAATAAGTATAAGATTTTAAAAAGAGCCAAAGAAACAAATCAGTTCAAAATCACATCGGTTCTTTTTTCTTCGGGATATTTTATTTATAATGTTTTCGTCTAAAAGAATTGAGAAACAACAAAATGCAGCCAGTTATAATACATGGTAAATAATAAAACTAATGTAGAGATTTATAGGGTTTTACCAATGAAAATGTTACTGTTTTCACTCATGATATCATAGGGAAATATTTACCAAATTCAAAAGGTTTTTGACTAGTTAATACAGGTGAACAAGTTTTAACAATATTGCTGTTCTATGAAAAGTATTTGCCTGCCTTAGGCTGGCATAAACCCATTATTCCCTATGGAGTTGGTCTTGTCATTTAGCCACAGTCGAAAAAGATTGATTGTGTAGTGTGCACCATAAGTTTCTTGATAATTACATTTTCCCCATACCTTTCCTTTACCATATAATAAAAACACAGAAAGATGGGTAGAAAAGGCCTCAGCTTTATTTACACAAAACAGCAACTTTAGGACTTATTATTGCCTTACCCTTATTTTCTTTCCACAAAATATTAAGGCTACCCCCCCTCCCCCATTCAAACATTCTTTAACCATTAAGGATGCCCAGTATGCACCCAGAATCTCACACCTTGAGTTACAACCACTGGGCAGACATCCGCTTTTTACCATTTTATACCCCACATTGTAAAATAAATTGGATTTTACATACCATCAAAATGAGAATGGTCAGGCGGAAGAGATACAATGTTCTCTGTCCATGACTAACCCTGACTGCACTTACTGCTTCCCCCCCCCCAGTCTCCAGCGGAACCCTAGTAAATAACAGCCTAGTAAATAACAATGATCCTTTATAAATCAGAGGAATCAAAAAAGTACTGGGAAATTAAAATTGACAGCAAAACAGGGTAAAAACTATACGATATGGTTGAAATAGTCTTAGTTAGCATCCCCCAAATGGTTTTAGTTAGTTAATTTCATAATTTTCACTGCATCATTGAGTCCTGTTTTTTTCCATATTTCTCATGATACTGCCCTTTTACTAGCTGTTAAACATGCAGGTTTTTATATCATAGAAAATGAATGCATATTGGTCTTGCAACCAACTAAATTACTTTTTCAAATAGATCCCACACTATTCTGTGTGGTTAGCATAACAACTACCTTCAGTTAAATTGCGTGATAAGCAGATAGCTTATCAGTTCAGATCAATATAGTATGGTATGGTATAGTATGGAATAGTATGATATAATAGTATGATATAGTATAATAGTATGAAATTGAGTTGTAAAAAAAAAACCACACAGGATTTGAGGATATTGAGGATTGTGTAAGACAAAAAAAAACCTTGTTGAACACTGATGGAATTTACTGCTCACCCTTCTACCCTTAACTTGACAATAGAACCAGTTTAGTGCAAGGAGTAACTTGCTGTAAGGATCATTTAAGTGATAAAGAGAAAATGTCAGACACAAAGCATAAACATAATAGTGTACACATCCCATTATTTGCGTAATCACAGCTGATTGGTAGCTTCCGATCAGCCAGTGGAATTTAATAAAGCAAGAAACTTGCTGTTGAAAGAACTTACATAGTAGAAGTAATTTCTGGTAAGGAGAATGCCTCCTATATAATATTTTCATATGAATTATAAGCATTATTATGATTATCATTTATGGTAGAATAACTTTGTTTTTTATAAGGAGGAGATACTGCCCTTTAAAGGAACAGTCTGGCCAGAAAAAAAAGAATACATTTAGATATTTATGTTAATTATCACCTTTTATTAAATACGATTTATTATCAATTTTTTTTTAAAGTTAAAATTCTTTCCTGTAAAGAAGTGCTGTACAGCACTTCTGTGTTGCTTACCCCATCTTCTGACACTGCCGGTGACTCTACAGCATCGAAATTAGGTGATCCCTCTCAGGAGCATATTCCTCTCCAGCAAAGCTCCTACTAAAGCCCCGCCTAGGCACTTCCTAGAAGTAACATGGGAGAGCATTGCATGTCATCCTGGGAGGACGCATTAATCACATGCACACTCTCCATGTGGCTAGAGAGGAATGCGCTCCTGAGAGGGATCGTTTGATTTGGATGCTGTAAACTCACTGGCTGAGTCTGAAGATGGGGTATGCAACATGGAAGTGATGTATAGCACTTCTTTACAGGTAAGAATTTTAGCTTTTTTTAAAAAAATTTGATAAATTGTATTAAATAAAAGGTGGTAATTAGCATAAATAAATAAATGTATTTTGTTTTTATTTTTGGCCGGACTGTTCCTTTAAAATAAGACTACATCATATAACTAGACGACAGATCATGATGGGGAGAAAATAAACAATACTTATGGGAAGGAGAACATTTTAGTGGTTCTTCAAATGACAGTAGACCAAATGGCAGTAATGCCATTCTAAAAACTAAAAGATACATTTTAAATGGATATTCTATGCTACTATAAAATAAATAAAGGGTTAAAATGTACTTTTCTGGTATAGTATGAGATTACTGGATCTACCTGTATCCATCAACACATTTTTTTATTTGTCAACTCTGAAGAGAGCATTGGTCAGTTACCTGCTATTGCTTCTTATCCTTTACCTGATCTGCTATTGACTATGATGCTTTCTCTACATTCTTGTTCTGTTTCTTATCTCACCTGTTAACTACATCCCCAATATTTTCCCTACACGTCCATTTTTGATGGAGGGATAGACCCAAAGCCAATCATGAATTATATAGCCATAGATGTATGGTTCTCAGTTTATCACTTGAATTGAGGGTGGACCTTGATGACAATAAGGAGAAATCTGATAGTCAACTCTCCCTGTAATAAAATAAGGGAGAATTTTAACCATTAATGGGACTTCATTTGAAAGAATGTTGTTATTTATTTACTTATATTTTATCTACTTTTGAAGTTGAAACATTTTAAAGCGGTAGGTGTTTTTAATTCTAACTTATATATCTGTGGTATAATTCCAGTACAGAAAATATATTTATCAAAGTTTTAAATCTGTCAGATTATCTGAAGGAATGATGCTATGCCATACTATATTATATAATATAGACTGATCTATTGAAACAGCAGTTAAAAAATGGATGTGTCCAACTATCTATCTATCTATCTATCTATCTATCTATCTATCTATCTATCTATCTATCTGTCTGTCTGTCTGTCTGTCTATCGGATAGAGTTGTCATGTCATGTTAGATGGCTTTGAAACTCACTTCTAATTTCTTAAATCAGTATTGCTTTTTGTTGAGAATTGATAAAGGGAGGACAGACCTCTTGAAAGAGAGAGAGAGAGAGAGAAAGAGAAATAGAGAAGGAGGGAGAGAGAGTACTGCAATACTTGGTGATACCATATATATGTGTATATATATCAGGGGCGTTTGCTCTTAGACCGCAAGGTAAGCTCAGCTTCCCCTAAAATGACAAAAGAAATAAGTGATCAAATATATACAACAGTACAGTATGTACATGTCATTTCACAGACTTCAATAGCAAAACAAAAGTGCAGTGAAACAAGATGAGTATTTGGATAAATGCTGGGCTTTGTTCCTCCTGGACTCTCAGCTTCTCGGGGAGTCTATGGGGCAGTGGGCTGGCCTGGAAGCTCAGCTTCTGAATGCTGATTGAAACAAGATGAGTAATTGGATAATTGCTGGGCTTTGTCCCTCCTGGACTATCAGCTTTTCTGGGAGTCTATGGGGCAGTGGGCTGGCCTGGAAGCTCAGTCTGCATGCTGATTGAAACAAGATGAGTCATTGGATAAATGCTGTGCTTTGTCCCTCCCATCGGACTCTCAGCTTCTCTGTCAATCTATGGGGCAGTGGGCTGGCCTGGAAGCTCAGTTTCTGCATGCTGAGTGGATGATCTGTCTGAGGATGAATCCCTTTTTGATTGACAGTGAAA